>QAPG01000658.1:0-16213 GCA_004366825.1 Colletotrichum spinosum
ATAAAAATAATAGATATAGTTATATAAAGAATTATAGTTAATAAGAAAACCTTTTATAATATATACTTCTATCTTAGTAGTATAAAGAAGATACTTACTTCTATTTTTATAACTTTCAGTAATATATCTAAATATATAGATATATTTAATATATAGAAGTTTATGACCCTTAGTTAGATTCAATTCTCTTATTATAATTTTATGAAAACTAAGGTTTCTCTTATTAACTTTTAATAAGAAGTTGAAAATCTAAATAGTAATATTAAGAATATAGTCCTAAAGTTTTTTAAATAGACTATTATTAATAAGTATAATATAAGTTATATTAATCATAATCTAACTAATATTTTTAATTATTCTATTTATTAATAATATATAAGTAGTAATAAGGTTAAGCTAAATATTTATAGAATAGGAATCTCTAAATACTTTTATAGATTCTAGAGTATTATTATAAATCTATAATTTTACAATTAATATAATTATATTAATAAACGTATTATTAAACTTCTTAATAGGTTTAAATATAATATTATAATAATAAGGATTAAGTAGAATAAGTAAGTAATAATTATTATAGTAACTAAAAAATAAAACATATACCTCTTATTTATTATAAATAATAGCTTAGCTTTAATAAAGTTGAAATAAATTTCTTTGATTATCTAAATAAAAAGGAGAAAAATATTATAACTAATAATTTCTATTAATTTAATAAAGTAGTATACCTTATAATAAAAAGAATTAACCTCCTCCTAAATAAACTATATATCTATATAATAATAAACCTTAATAATTTATAATAGATACATATAGATAAAATATCAACATATTATTTTAAATATAAGATAAGCCTTTATTTTAATTCTAATTAGATTAAAAATAATATTAATAAGGATAGTAATACTATTAAATATATTAATAATATAAATATTACTTATTTAGTAGACTTTAATAAGGTCCTAATAAGATTAAATATTAATAAAACTTATAATATAACAATTATACTTAATATAGCTTCTTTAAAGTCTATCTAAATTAAATAAATTAATAAGGCTAAAAAACTATATTTAACCTTTTTAGTAATTTAATTAATAGTTTTAGAGGGATTAATAGGATTCTCTATTTAAAAGAGGATAATACCTATACCTTTTAGTCTTACTAACTTACTATTAATAGTAGTAAAAAGTTAAAAGTTATTATAAATGTTATATAGTATAAAGAATATGAAATTATAACAAATTAAATTAGAATAACCTAAATTAATTATGATATCTAAACTTATAACAACTTTCTTATTAACTATAGTATTTATTACTTTAAGTATTATTGATAACTTTTAAATAGTAAGACTCCTAATAGTAAAACTACTAATAATATTTATAATACCTTTAATAAATATTAATAAGGATAAAGTAGAAGTTAATATCTTGATGTAATCTTTACTATATATATACTTTATAATATATATTATAAGTTAATTATAAAGCTTTTAATTAGTAGGAATAAAATTAGAATAGGCAGTCTAATATTTTAGGGCTAGATAGTTTTTTACATAGTAAGGGTACTTACGATCTTTTTTTTAACTAGGGTTATATTAAATATATTATTTCTAGTAGTAATTATCTTATAAGATAAAATAAGACCTATCTTTTATTCTTTACTTTAAGTAAAAGTATAAATAGTCTTAATAATATTAGTCTATATAGACTTCTTATTATTATTAATATAATACTTATAAGTATTAGGTAATTTTAATTTAAAATAATTAAAAAGTATAATAATCTAGAAGTAATTAATATTCTAACTATAGAGGCTTATAATATTAGTATAGAAATACTATATATACTTAAGGATATTATGAAGAGTCTTATAATTATAAGTATTACCTTTAGCAAACTTATGAATATAAATATTAATAGTATCTTAAGAAATTTTAGGAATATATTTCTCTAGTATTTTTATAAATATATAGGGATTACTATTATCTTACTACTTAGAATTACATAATTTATTAATTAATATATTAAATAATAATATAAAGAGGTTATAAGTAATATCTCTATTATTCTTTTATAATATATATATAAGGCTTTTAATAAGTAATTTAAATATATAAATATTAATATACTTCTTAACTCTATTTATTCTAAATATAGTATTGATTAATACTAACTATAAGGACTAATTTAATTTACTTCTTAACTTTAGGATTAATAAGGTAATTATTCTATAATTTAGAGTATTAGCTATTATAGTAAAAGAAATTATAGTATTATATAGTATATAACTATTATTTATAGACTATTACTATTATATAATTAGCCTAATATAACACATAAGGTAATACTACTATATTTAGAGTTATAGATAATTAGGAAAAGCTAAAAGAAATAAAACTCTTATATTTTAGGCAAAATTATAAGCTAGGCTTATAACTTAAAATACTTCTAGGTAAGAAATTAAGAAAACTAAAGTAATTAGTATATAATTAGTAATATTTAAAGAAGGGGAGCCTTATAGTATTATAGCGAGAATGTAAGCCTCTAGGCTGTAGCACTTAGGCTAGTATGTAATATAGGTAGCTATAGCATATAATATATCTAGCTATAGGCCTACTTCTTAATAATATATTATATAGATATAACTCTTATAAAGTAAGATTAATTAATAAGTAATAAGTAAATACTATAAAGTTATCTTATATAGACTTTAATATAATATAATAATAAATATACTATTGAATTTATAGGCTATATAATAGTTTTATTATAACCTATTAAATCTTATATATATTAGAAGCTCCTAACTATCGAATATAACTATTTTAAATTACTATTAACTAATCCTTAATTTTATATAGGATAGTATTTCTATAAAGTAGGTTATAAAGGTAATTAAGAAGCTTTAAGTAATCTTTATAGTTAGGACTAAGTATTGAAATCTCTAGAATTTGTAATATTATTATTACTATAGGTTTACTACTAAATAGCCATATTAAGATTATCTCTATAAAGGAAGATTGTTACTTAGGAAGGTATATAAATATTACTATAATAATTATTGTTACTTCTAATAGAATAGTTATTAATCTTAAAATATAGCTTGCTATATTACTTAACTTATTAATAATTATCAGAATCAATCCTAATAGTATAGCTATTACTATATACTTATTAGTAGCTTCTGAGGTTTCTCCTTCTTTAAGTATAATTATTTTTAATACAGTTATAGATATTGCTATAGATACTATATATTTAGATGCTGCGTATTTAGTAGCTATTCATCATAAAACTATTATTAAAATTCCAGCCTTATCCCTTTAGGAAGTAGAAGCTGAAGAATTATAAAGATTTATAGTTAAAAGCTTAGTAAGAGAGGGTATAATAATAAAAAATAGATTTCTATAAATTATAAGAGTTTAACTCAATAACTTAGCTAATAATAGTTATAAGAAGGCTTTTATCTCATAGTAACCTTAAATTACTATAATATATAATATATAGTAAATATAATAATTTGATCCTAGTTATCCTAGCTTTCTATATAGGCTATTATTAGGAGTATACACTAGTATCTAAGTAATAGATCTATATAGGGGGCAAATATAGGTATAGAATTATTAATATATTTGAATCTAATTCTTCTAATTAGAATCCTAGCTATTATAGTCTAAATACCCCTCTTTTTATATAACTAAATAGCAGCCTAGCTAGAAGCTACTAATACGCTTTAATATATTCCCTCCCTTATAAACTATATTTTTATAGTCTTATAGTTTAATAAAATTATTCCTAAATCTTAAACTCTTTATCTCTATAGTATATATCCTAGTTTTCTTACTAACTTTTTAATACTTTTTAATTTATTTAGACTTCTAGTATTCTTATTAAACTTCTACTCTTATAGTAGGAAGAATAGTACTATTTATAGAGTTTCTTAAAGACTTCTTATATACTACTAGCTTCTAATTACTATTACTTTTTATATACTACTAGCTTCGTATTATTAAAGTTTCTTATATATTGCTCTACTATAGCTATATTACTATTTTTCTAGTAATCCCCTTTTTACTTAAAGCTATATTTATAGCTTCTTATTACTATAGCTTCTTATTATTAAAACTTCTTATATACTGCTAGCTTCTTATTACTAAAATCTCTTATTATTATAGTGTTTTATATATTGTTGTTAATACTACTGCTATAGTTATATAGTAGACCTTCTAGTGATCCCCCTCTTGCTTTAAGCTATACTGTTGTTAAAACCCTATATTGCTGAAACCTCTTATTGCTTAACTCTCTTATATGCTGCTAGCCTCTCGTCGCTCTTGTTGCTCTTGTTGCTATAACCTCTTGTTGATATAATTTCTCGTTGATGTAGCTTCTCTTATGCTACTATTAATATTACTGCTATAGCTACTCTACTGCTCCTCAGGTGATCCCCTCTTGCTAGAAGCCTTATTATAGCTTCTTATTATTATAGCCTCCTATATACTACTAGCTTCTTATATATTATTATTATTACTATTATTTTTCTAGTAGTTTTTATATTAAAAATTATAGGGTCTATACTTTCTCTATAGTTTTATTAGTAGTATTAGTTATTATATAGCTATTTTAATTATTATACTATAGATAATATAATATTTATTTATAGTAAATAGCTTTATAGCTTCTTAATAACTATTATCTCTTCTCTTAGGAAGTTATATTTTTATCGCTCCAAAGTTTTTATATTCTTATTATAGTTTTAAAGTTTATATAGTTATAAGGTTTATGTAGTTTTAAAACTAGTATCTTACTATTAGGCTTTAGGTTTTTATATTTTAAATCTCTATAGCTTAGGAGACTATAGAAATTTAAATTATAATTAGACTTAAAATACTAGTTTCTAGTTAGCTTTTTGGTTTTTAATACTTTTATAATATATTTTCTTAAGTAATAGAAGGCTTTTTCTACTACTATTATAGTAAGTAGGACTTCTTTATATTCCTTGGTATTACTAATTACTAGTAATATTACTAGAAGTACTTCTAGTACTTTTATAGTAATCTATTTATAACTAATAGTAGTTATATAACTTATACTTCTAAGTACTTCCAGTATTTATAATTATATATAGCTATATGACATATACTTCTAAATACCTTTATACTGCTGCTTTGAAGTAGCTATTTTGAAAACCTTGAAATTTCTACTTACTTAGTATCTTTCTATTAGCCTTATTGCTATAGCTATATAAGTATTACTTATATCGAAATCTTCGCTTCTATTATATTAGTATTATACTAAAGCCCCTCTAGTATGACTTATATGATAGCCTTAATACTATAGCTTCTTATAGTAGCTTTATTGATATTATATATGTCGAAGTCTTATTGTCTGCTATATAGGTGCCTTACTAGTACCCCTCTAGTATGCTTCTTAAGATAGCCTCGATATTGTAGCCTTTTAGGGTAGCTTCTTGTGGTAGCTTTGTCGATGCCATATGTCGAAATCTTGTTGTTTGCTATATAGGTATTATACTGGTGCCCCTTTAGCATGCTTCTCTTGTAGTAGCCTTACTATAGCCTTGTGTAGTAGTCTTGTTAATACTATATGTTGAAATCTCTATATCTATATATATACTAGTGTCCTGGTGTTTTTCTAATTATCTCTTAATAGCCTTATTATTAGTAGATAGCCTGCTTTATATAATAGCCTTGATATTATAGCTTCTTATAGTAATTTTATTAATACTATATATATTAAAAATTTTTTATCTACTATATAGGTATGTTACTAGTGCCCCTTTAGTATACTTCTCTTATATAGCCTTTCTATAGCTTTATGTAGTAGCCTTATTACTATAGCTATATAGATATTATATATATTGAAATTATTACTTCTATTATATTAGTACTATATTAGAGCTTTTCTAGTATATTTTATATAATAGTTTTAATACTATAGCTTTTTGTGGTAATCTTATTAATACTATATATATTAAAGTCTTATTATTTACTATATAGGTATCTTACTAATACTTTTTTAATATATTTCTTAAGATAGTTTTAATATTATAGTTTTTTAGGGTAGCTTTATTATTATAGCTATATAGGTATTACTAGTTAAAATTATTACTTCTACTATACTACTACTATACTACTGCTTTTTTAATATACTTTATATAATAGCTTTTATACTATAGCTTTTTATAGTAGCCTTATTAATACTATTGTCGCGAAGTAGTATACGCTACGTATGTAGCTAAAATGCCGCTTTATAGCTACAATCTATAGAATTAAAATACCTTTTAGATTAAATATCCTATATATATTAAAATTAAGTATTTTTACTTCTTTATATATACTCTCCTATAGTTATAATATTTTTATAATAATTATAAGCCTAGTTTTTTTAATATTTTAAACTATATAAGATAACTTTATCTCCTTCTTATACTACTAGTTAAATTATATTATACTATCTATATAAGATACTTCTTATAGCGCGAAGTATAACCCTTAAGGAGCCTTTTTAATTAGCCTTCTTAAGGTGTTTTTATTTTACCTCTTTTCTTCTCGAGGTATTTTTACTTTATCTCCTATTTTTAAAGAGTAGTATTTTTATACTATCTCCCCTCCTCTTAAAACACCCTTACTTTACCTCCCTTCTTCTTAAGGCGTTTTCACTTTATCTTTTCTCCTTAGGGAATAGTATTCTTATACTATCTCCCCTCCTCTTAAGGTATTCTTACTTCGCCTTATTTCTTTTTGAGGTGCTTTTGCTTTATCTCCTTTCGAGGCGTTTTTACTTCGTCTCTTCTTAAGGCACCTTTATCTTATTTCTTCTTAAGGCGCTTTTACCTTATCTCTTCTTAAAGTACCCTTATTTTATCTCCTCTTGAGGTATTTTTATCTTACTTTACTTCTTCTTAAAATACCTTTACTTTATCTCAAAAGATAATATTCTTATACTATCTCCTTTTTGATAAAAGTAATAGTAAAAATACCCTCTTTTCTTATTAAAATACTTTATACTAAATCTCCTACCTACTTTTTTTTTTACTTCGCTTTACTTTCTATTTTCTAAAAACTTTATTTTTAAGGATTTTCTAGATTATATATAAATTTATATATAATCTAAAAAAAATAGAAAGAACTCTTATTCTAAATAAAAACTCTTAGTTTATACTAGTTAAAATATAAAATAAAATCACTTAATATACTAAATATTAAAATAGAAAAAATATTCTTATATTTAAAAAGAATTATTCTTAAGTACTTATTATCCTAGTACTTTTATATAAATAGTTATTATATAATACCTTTACGCTTATATATAAATTTTTATTTTACTAAAAAGATCTTATAGAAAGATTACTTAGGAATACTACTTATAGTATAATATTAGAATAATTTAAAAAAAGTTTAGTTTTAATACCTAGAATAATACGGCTATTTTATACTAAGAATATAACTAGAATATAGTAGGAATATTAGTTTTAACTTATAGCTTTAGAAGTAACTATTCGTATAACTATTTTACATTATAATTATCTAAAGCTTAAAAGCTATTTTAAATAAATACTAGAGATATTTATAAGAGTAAGAATAATACTGAAATCGCTTTATTTAAACCCTAAAGAAACTTAAAAATAAGTATACTATTTTAAATAAATATAGGAAATATGTAAAAAGAATAATACTAAGTCTTATATTATATAGAAAGTATAAAATAGTTATTTATAAATAGTATAACTACTTAGGATTACTAGTTTCAACTATAAGCTTTAAGAGTTTAAATAATATTTATTTTATATATCTATTTAAGAAGTAATAATACTTCTAAATTAATTATTTAAATATCTCTTTTATATTTAGAAAACCTAGATAAAACTACTAGGAATAACTTTATCTAGATATAAAGTAATATCTTATGCCTAAAGGGGTATATTGTAAAGTAGTATATACTATATATATAGTTAAAATACTACTTTATAACTACGATCTATAGGATTAAAATACCTCTTAGATTAAGTATCTTATACGTACTAAAATCAAGTATTTTTGCTTCCTCACATACGCTCCCCTATAGCCGCGATACCTTCATAATAACTATATATAGTAAAATTACTACTTCTACTATACTAGTACTTTCTATATAACCTACTAGTTAGAACTCTTAAAGATAAGTAGAGATTTAAATATATTTGGAGTATATATTAATATCTAAGTAATAGATCTATATAAAAAGTAAATATAAATATAAGGTTATTAATATATTTAAATCTAACTCTTCTAATTAAGATCCTAGCTATTATAGCCTAAATATTCCTCTTTATATATAACTAAGTAGTAGCTTAGCTGGAGGCTACTAGTACGCCTTAATAGCTATAAGGTATATTTTTATTAGAATACTATTATTAAAAAGTAAATTCTAAATATTTGAAACATTAGTAAAAGTTAAATATAATAGAAATGTTAGATTTTTAGGTATTAAAATAGCTTATTGAATAAAACTAGTTTTTGATAAAGATTAAGTAAGTCTTTAGCTTTATATAAAGAATATTGAGTTTCTAGCTAGGACTTATATTCTAACCTATCTTATACTAATAGCTATTGCTATAGTTACTTTAAATCTTTAAATTATAATAAGATTATACTAATAGTATACGAATCTTAGTATAGTATATTTGACTTTAAGTTATTATAATAGTACTATCTTCAGCCTTTCCTACCATTAGTTAATAATAACTTCTATAATAAGTAGACTTTAATATATATATCTTTTTAGATATTTAATAGGTTACGTCTAAGATATATTTAAAGTATTAAGAGTTATCTTTAAATATCCTACCTTTAAATGCTATGTCCTTTTTATTACTTTAATTTCTTTTATAGTTCTACTAAAAATTTTATCTTCTAATAATGTATTAAGGCTAAGTATAACTATAGCTACCTTAAAAAGCTAGAGAAAGTAGTAAAGTTATTTTTATATAAAACTAGCTCTTTTAGACTTTTATAAAAGTAGTTATAGTTCTTATAGGTATTAATAATTTTTATAAGATTGATATTTATATTGAAATTATAAGGGTTGAGTATAGTAATAGTAGCTAGGAGTAGTCTAGAAGTAGTTGTTATTGTTATTATTATTAATAGTATTATTACAAATAGTTATTAACTTCTACTTCAAAAGATAGTCAGCTAGTCTATAGTCTATCGCTTTCTTTTATATTTATAGCTAATATTATTAAAATGTACTAGTAGTATTATCATTAATATGAGTTAATATTATAAGAAACTACTATAGTAAGTTTAATACTTTAAAGCTACTGCTATATAAATTATTATAAGATTTAAACTAACTTTTAGGTTCGAGCTAGGTTTAAACTAGTAGCTATATCATCAAGTCCTTTTAATTATATTTACTTATAGAAATACATATAAGCTATAGTATATAACTAGGTATTTTCTATTATAGAGATTACTCATTAGTTATAACATAAGACTACTTATGAGGCAGGGGGCTAAATATACAAAACTGCATAAAGATCGAATAATTCTAGCAAAGGATTTAGCTTCCATAAAAGCAAACAAAAAGGTATATATCTTTATAGATTTTATTACAATATTCAGTTTTGATAACTATACTAGAAGGACAACTATTGAAAAGATAGAATATAGGGTCTTTAAATTGAAGAACACCAGACTCATGATTTATTAGAATACATATATAGGCGAATATATTAATAGTTGAGTTATTCTTATAGATTACTATAATATTAAGAAGAATATAATATAATATAAATACCTTTCTCAAAATAGAGACTTGATTAAAATGTTATAAATAATATGAATTATATAGAGTTTTATATATTGAGCCTTCTGCCTGATAAGTAGCTTTATGAAATACTTAGTAAATAATCTCTATAATAGAAGAATACGTAGTTATATACTATAGCTTATATATATTTCTATAAGTAAATATAATTAAAAGAACCTAATAGTATAACTACTATTTAAATCTAGCTTTAATCCAGAAGCTAGTATAAGCTTCCTAATAATTAGAAGGTTATAACTTAATATAGTAATAGTAGCTTTGAAGTATTGAACTTATTATAATAATACTCGTAATATTAACTCACGGTAACTAAATACTAATAATACTACTAATATACCTCAATAATACTAACTATAGATATAAAAAGAAGCGAAAGAAAACTAACTAACCATTTTTCAATACTTATAATAATACTACTGATAATAATAATAATAATAGAAACTATTATTATATTCAACCTATATAACCTTAACATAAATATCGATTTTATAAAGATTATGAATAATCACAAGAACTACAATTACTTTTGTAAAGGTCTAAAGGAGCTAATTTTATATGAAAGTAAATATATTATTTTCCCCAGCCTACTTAAAAAAGCTATAATTATATTCAGCTTTAATATATTATTAGAAGATAAAGCTATTAGTAGAACTAAATAAAGTCATAAAGTAATAAAGAAGAATCTAATACCTAATAACAAGATATCCAAAAACAACTCTAATATTTCAAATATATTTTGGAGGTAGCCTATCAGGTACTACTTTATTCTAAAAAAGTATATATATATTGAAATCTATTATAGAAGGTATTAATAGCTAATAGTAGGAAAGGCCAATACAACTTAAAGTTAAATATATTGTATTACATACTACCAGTATAGCCTTATTATAATTTCAAGACTTGAAGTAACTATAATTATCACTATTAATATAAGGTAGGTTGAGGTATAAGTCCTAGCTAGGGGCTGAATATTCTCTATGTGAAGCTAAAGACTTGATAATCTGAGTTATATAGAAAGAGAAATAGTAATTTAATTATAACATAATTAAGTATTTCTAATTGTAATTCATAGAGATATTGAAACTCTTATATACAAAGCTCTTCCAGAGTTCTACCTACAGTTATAATACTACTAGAAGTCTAAATATAGCTATAATACATAAGCTATTATAACTATAATATATCAGGTATTGAAACTATATTTATTTATTACATGATATTCTTCATATTTAAAAATAAAGCCTTAGACTCTAGTATAATTATTTGAAATATATTCTTTATTCAATAGATTTTCTTATTCCTCTTTATAATTGCATAGTTCTTATTCTCAATAGATTATTACATATACCTATATTAGCTTACAATATTAATAATATTTTACTGACTATTTATAATTAAAAATAGCTAATTATATTTATTATTCTTGGAGAAGAAAGAATTCAAATATTAGGAAAAGATTCTATTTCCCTTAGTAATAGTCTACTCATAAGCTAAAAGGAAAAGATAACTATAATTAATATATATAAATATACTAAGAAAGTAATTAAGAGATGTAAGAAAGGGGATTATTTATAAATCTAAGGTTTATAAAATTAATAGTTCTAAATTGTTTGAAAATAAAGAAAAAGTTTAAAATCTGACATTTTATATTTTAATAGAAAATAAAAGCGTTTTTATATTTAACTTTAAGCATAAAGCCTAATTATTATTTTATCGTATAGTCTATTCTAGATTTACTTATAATTTAGACAATACTCAATCTTGATATTTTAATTATATACAAGGCTAATTAAATAATAATAAACAATATAGATCTATTTATAACTAGAAAGATATATCTTCTACTGAGAATACTATAAGATATACTAATTGAGATTAAATTAGAAGTCTAAATAGAAGGAAACCTCCTTTTTGTCATATTTTCTACTTAGAAAAATAGAAATATTACAAGCTGTTTTACTACAAAAGAAAGGATAGTAGCTTTATTTACTTACAAGGCTAAATACATAATTCTCTTAGACTTTTTAAAGAAGTAACTTATCAGTATTATAATTAAAATCATAGGAGAAACTAATAGATTACTCTTTACTATAACTATTAATAGATACATTATCCCCCGCAATATAACTTTAGACCTCCTACTCTACTACTAATTATTATAGCTAGTCTTTAATTAATTTAAGACTAAATCTCTTTCAATCGTAATAGCTAGTATATCTGCCTTATATTAAACGTTTCAATAATAATTAATTAATAGTTCTTTCTATAATAATATTATATCTTTATATCTTTATATAATATATAATTTAAATATCTTAATTAGTTTAATGATTATAAACTATAGGCAGTCTATTTAACTATTTATTATACTTTAAATATTTATAATCTTAATATCTATAGGGGCTAGTGGCTTGCTTTCTGTTATAACTATTAGTAGATATATTACCCCCTAAAATATAACCTTAACCCTCCTACCCCCCTACCTACTATTATAGCTAGCTTTTAATTAACTTAAAGCTAAACCTCCTATTACTATAGCTAGTATATTTATTCTATAGTACTCTTTTCAGAAATAATAAATAACTAATAATTCTCCTCATAATAATTTTATATCCTCACCCCTTTATATCTTTATAGCTATATATAACTTAAATCTCTTAAGATATTTTACTATTACTAACTATAAGTATTCTATTTAACTATGTATTATAATATCAATATCTATGATTTTAATATCAAGAGTGACTAATGGCTCGCTCTCTATTATAACTATTAGTAGATATAATACTTCTTAAAATATAACTTCAGCTTTCTTACCCTCTTACTAATTATTCTAGCTAGCTTTTAGTTAAGTAAGAACTAAATCTCTCATAATTATAATTATTATACCTACTTTATCTTAATTATCTTATAGATAACAAATAACTAATACCTCCTTCTAAAATAATCTTATATCCTTATACCCTTATACTTTTATATCTTTATAGCTATAAATAATTAAAAAATCTTAAGATATATAATTACTACCAACTATAGACACTTTATTTAAACATTTATTATAACTTTAATATTTTCAGTTTTAATATCTCCTAGACTAAGCTCTATTTATTCTTAAGATAAGACTTTATACTATTAATATAAAAGTTCTCTGTTACTAATATCAGTTAACTTATACTCTTTATATAAATATAATAGAATGTAGCTTATTCTTATTGATAAATAGTCTTAATATTTTAATTGAATATAACTAACATATAAATAATACTTAAATAGATATAAATACTTACATTATAACTTAATAGCTTCTAAGACTCCTATAATTATATTACTATAATATTTTAAGATATCTAGTAACTAGTATAATAATAGGATATTAATACTAGAGTATTATCTAGTTAATATTCAGTTTCTGAAATTTCGATTTTAGTATAGTAACTAATAAGATGATTAGATAATTACATTTCAAATATTTATAGACTATATATTAATTATAACTTTTAGGATAATTTCATTCATATTTAACTTAATAAATTAGTAATTTTAATCATAAGGGTTATAAGTAAATATTACTATATTTATCTTATATTGTTTCTTTTCTAAAGAGTTATATAGAGTTTAAGGGGATTTTGAATTTATATGAAATCTTAAGGTATAAGGTTAGAGCTAAGGTAATAGTAGTACTATTAGTAATATCTCAAGAAGGAAAGCTTTATAGCACTAAGGCTAGAGGATAAGCCTCTAGGCTAGCTTAAGTTAATATATAATATAAGTACTTATAGTATATAATATATATATAACTATAGGCTTACTTCTTAATACTCCCCTTTAAATTAGACCTATAGCTAGCTAAATATATAAAACTAGCTCAAAACTTCTAAAAATACCTATCATAGACTAAAAACTCTAAATCTAAGGAGTTTTCAAAAATAGAATATGTTTAGGATTAATAATATTAAAACTATTTAATTAAATACTAATTAATCTAACTACTAATAATCCCTCTAGAAATAATCCTCGATCTAAACTATCTATTATTCCTAATAAGCTGATAAAATCCTTATATTTAATAGTATTTAAAGCTTTATTAAACCTATTAGTAGTTATATTAATACTTTCAATAAAGTATAAAATAATTATATTATTATTATTAACTTCCTAAATAATCTATTTCTACTCAATATTAATATTCTATAGATATATTTTATTTAGAAGGTTTATAATATTTACTATAGTATTAGTATTAATAATAAAGAGGATTATAGGTATAGTAATCTATTAATCTAATAGTCAATTAATATATCATTAGATTTACTTAAGGGTTATACTAATAGATATAAGGTTTATAGATTCTATTTCTATAAAATTTAGAATAATAGTTATCTATTTCTTAGACTTTTAAATAATAGGTAATTTAGTAAAATAAATAGTATAACTATTAGTATATATATAATAGTTTATTATTAATACAAATAGTATTTATTATAATATAGAAACCTAGATCTATTATAAAATCTATTCTCCTGAATATAACATTATAATTAGTAGTATTAATAAAATATTAAAAGAAATGTTTAATAGTATATTAATAAGTAAGAGAAACATTAGTATTTATTTAATATAATTAACTTATAATATAAATAATATTTAGTTAAATACTAGTAGTTAGCTAATTAAAATAACTAGTTTATTCTATATAGAATTAGTAATATTAATTATTATATTCATCTTTTAATTATATGATTAGAAACTTCTTATTAATAACGAGAAAGATTCTAACAATATAGAGTTTATAATAATTAAAATAGTATAGAATAGAATTGATATATTTATATTAAAGTAAGAAGATTTTTATCATATTTTGGCAGATCTAAAATCTCAAAAACTAAATAGCTATATTTAGATCTTAAAGAAAGTATATACTTTTAAGTATCTTAAGAGTCTTCTTTATAATCTTAGGTATAGGGGTAGCTATAATATTATTATTAATATATATAAAAATATAAGTATTGAAATTCTTATTAATAAAGAAGTAAATTTCCCCCTTAATAAGTATAAAGCTAATCTTCTTTATTTTAATTATAATAAGCTAGAACTATTAAAAAGAGCTTTTATAGAAGTTATATAAAGTTTTATAGAATAATTAAATTCTATTTATGCTATTAAAATAAGCTATAGGTTGAGGAATATAGATTTAAATACTTTAGAATACTAAAGTGGTAAAGAAAGTAATATTAAAATAATATATTATATATAAAAGATAATAGAGTATAATAATAATAAAGAACAAATATATAGTAATAATAGTTACTATAGTAATATAGGCCTCTTGAGATAACTAATTATCCTTATTATAATTACTACAAATAGCCTATTAAGCTTTCAATCTTATAATATTATTTGAAGTATTTATCTTAATGTTGAAAGTTTATATATCTAAAAAAGACTTTAATATTAAAAAGCAAATTAATAATATAAAAGATCTCTTTAATAACTATCTAGTTAATCTTAGTATTATATAAAGGCTTCTAATAAGATAGCTAGAAAAGATTCTCCTTTACTTCCTTAATAGTATAAAAGATAACATAACTTAAAGAAAAAACTTTTAATATCACTATAGGAATAAAAAGAATAATAATAATTAGAATATTTAGATTAATATAAGTATTAGTAGTAAGATAAACCTTCTTCTTAATATAAAAATAAAGACTACAAACCTTATAATAATAATCTAATAGTTTTATTATAATAGTATAATGAGGATGATCTAAGGTAGAAATGGTTGGAATATTAGCTAGTTCTATTATTAGTAGATTAAGACTAATATTAAAATCTAGATAATCTAATTCTTCCTTCTAAATAGTATCTATAAAATCATCTTCCTTATTATTTATAATATCAATAAATTCCAGTTAAATAATAATAATAAAAAGAAGGAGGCTTTCTAATAGTAGAATTATATATTTTAAAATATAAATATTATGAATTTAGTATACTTCTAAAATAACTTCTTTTTCCTTTTATGAAAAATCTTCTATAGTAATAATATTTGAATCTAAAATTTAATTAGAATATTAGATCTATATAAGAGTATAGCTAAAGGTTTTAACTAAGAAAGGTTTAGATATATAAATAGGATTTATATTACTATGTAGATTATTACTTAAAGGTTTTAAATTATAATCCTTTAGTTAAAAACTCTTTCTAGTACTTTAGTAGCTATAGCTAGCTAGTTACTAAGTATACTATATAGTTCTATTAATATATCCTTATAACTATCCCCCCTTCTAAAAACTTTAATTTTTAAAACGATAATTATACATTCCTTAATATCTATTATAAACCTATATATTATTACTAACTATTTATTATAAAATATATATTTAGTA
>QAPG01000659.1:0-16549 GCA_004366825.1 Colletotrichum spinosum
GTTTATTATATTTACTAAATACGCTCTAGTAAGTAATAATTAAAAGTCTAAATTTAGAATCTTCTTTAAAAATACCACTAGGAGTATACTTTAGTTTAACTAGAATAAGGGCTTTTAATATAATATTTCTACTTAAGTTTTATAAAAATCTTCTAAAGTATTAGTATATCTTTTAGAATATTTTAGTTAGGGTATTAAAGTAAGGAGAATCTGAAATGTCTAAATAATTAGTCTTATAATCTTTTATTTTATATAAACCTTAAGTATAGTTTTTTATAGTTGCTTTGTCTATTATAATAAGCCTTATTAATCTATAGTATAGTAGTAATTAATAGATTAACTACTAATTAGTATTAGTTAATCTAGAGGGTAATATATACTATATGTAATCTTACTATATAAATACAAACTAGTATTCTAGTTATTTATTATTATTATGATATTACGTAGTATATAGTACTATATAAAGCTCTAGATATATAGTATAGTAATTACTTACTAGTTATTATATATATAGCTATAGTTAGCGCTAGGTACTTAGTACCTACTGCTAGTAGAGTGTGGAGGGTATATTACTATATATAGTAATACGTATAGTTACTATATGCCCTATAGTATAATATCACTAACAAATAGTAACTTAGATCTTTCTCCTAATAAAGTACTAAGTAGTTTATATATAACTTATCCTAATAGAATTATAGATTTTAAGAACGTTTAATTAAGAGTCTACTATATCTATAAAGATTCTTTCTTTAAGTCTAGAAATTAAAAAAGACTATAAATAGTATTTATATAAAGAAAGTATACTTCTTATAGTTAAAAGCTATCTTTCTTTAGTTTTATATATTAATTATAACTAATATAATTATAATAATAGCTTATTTATTAATAAATATAGTAATGTTTATATTACTAAGTATATATTATTAGTCCATATTCTTAATAAACTAACTATTCTTTCAAAAGCTATAAGTTCTTACTTAAGTAATAACTAGGTTTAAGCTATGAATAAAGAAGTTAAGTCTATAGTGTCTATAGACGTTTAGATGATTATACTTCTACTTAATATTTCTTTTATTAAAAAGAATAATATTAATATATTAAGAAGTAGATAGATTTATAAAATAAAACTTAATAATTAGGATCTTAATAATCTTATATATAAAGCTAGATAGGTTATTTAAGGTTTTAACTAGTACTTTAGTATTAATTATTTAGAAACTTTTAGTACTACTTATAAACCTAAAAGTTATAGATATATATTAATTATATCTATTTATTATAGCTAGATTCTAATTTAGTATAATATTACTACTATATGTATTTATATAAAAGTAGACAAAAAGATATATATTAAGTTACCTACTAGTTATATTTATAATGGAAGTTCCAAAAGTTGAGTTTATAATATTAACTATAAGAATTAGCGTTGTATTTATTTATTAAATAAAAGTTTATAAAAATTGAAATAAAGCTTAAGATTATAGCATTTATATTCTAGATCTATCTTATTTAAAATTAGTTCTAAAATATCTCCTTATAATAAAAGAATATTTATACTTAGTATTACTCTTAATAAAAGTAAATATTTAGTTATTCTAGTATGTTATATTAATAATATACTATTAGGAGCTAGTAATTCTACTGCTTTAGAGTATATTTATAGTAGTTTTAAAAAGACATAAAACTTTGAAATTTAGGAAAGCTTAATAGTCCTTTAGGTAATAATTTAATTATTAACTATAAGAATAAGAGTATTAAAATAAAATAGTTAAAATATACTAATAGAATTCTTACTAAGTTTAGTAAAAAGACTACTTATTATTTCAATACCTTAATAGATAATAAAGCTAAATTTTGTATTAATAAGGATAATACTTTAAAAAAAGAGATATTAGAATATTAAAAAGAAGTAAGAACTATATTATATTTAGTTTTAAAAATTAGGTAGATATTACTCTAGTTATTACTACTTATTCTTGACTTTTTTTGAATCTTCCTAAAGAATATTTTATTACTTTTAATAACATATAAAGTTATTTAAAAAACGATTCTAGTTATAAATTAATTTATAATTATAATAATATTAATCCTTTCAATTTATTTAGGTTTATAGATTTAGATTAAACTAGAGATATGAATAATAGAAAATCTATTTTAGCTTATATATTCTGCTTAGATCTTTATAATATTATAAATTATAACTCAGCTAAATTAAAAATAGTAGCTTTATTTATTTATAAAACTAAGTATATAACTCTANAAAATCTATTTTAGCTTATATATTCTGCTTAGATCTTTATAATATTATAAATTATAACTCAGCTAAATTAAAAATAGTAGCTTTATTTATTTATAAAACTAAGTATATAACTCTAGTAAATACTATTAAAAAGCTATTTATTTATATAATAACTATACTTTTATTAATAGAAGTTTAAGATTTAAAACTATTAATAAATTAATTATCTTTATAGATAATTAATTAGCTAAAACGCTTACTAGAAATACCAAATTCTATAAAAAAGCTAAATATATTAATATTTATTATTATTATATTAGAGATTTTATTTATAATAGTTAGATTAATCTCTATTATATTGATATGAATTATAATAGTACTGACCTTTTAATAAAACTTCTAAGCTGAGTTGAATTTAATAATATTATTAAAAGGGCTTTATAGAATAATTTTAATATTTAGCTTTCTTATAAAAGAAATAGTCCTAATAGTCTACTTTCTAAGGATTAATCTTTTCCTTCAAGCTATTTAATTAGTTTTAAATTCTTATGATTTTTCCTTATTTATTCTTAAGTCTTTTCTTTTAAACCTCTTCAGTTTTAGGTTTTTCAGACTTTGATTTTTAATCTTTTGAAATTTCTCTACTTTTTCCTATATAATGTTTAGAGTTTTTACTACTTTTTAAGTTATAAAAGATTTATTCATTTTATATATTTTAAAGAGGGATATAAGAGTTCTAGCTATTTAGCTATTACTCATATTTATCCTAATAATCTATTTTAGATAAATAAGGGCTTGAGTACTTTTTATTACTATTATAACCCTATATTTTCTATTTATTATAGAAAATCAATTCCTAGAGTTAAAATTATATTATTTTAATTATTTATACTCTAAATGAATTAAATTATAATATTAGAATATATAGTAAATAGACTACTTAATAATCTAAATATAATAGAGCTAAGAGCTCTATATAATATAAAGCTAACCCTTCTGAAAATAAACTCTATTTATATATTAATACTATAAAGTTCCCTATTTCCTATAGAACTAGAACTTCCTATTATTATTACTATTTATATTAATATTAGTACTATTTTCAGATATTATTCTAAATAACCTATTCTTTAATAATTGAGAGTTGTTGATTCCCCTTAACTTTTTACTAGTTATCTATTACTAGTTTAATATAAAGTAATAGTAAAAAGTAAAGGTATACGGTTTTAAGGTTTCTATAAAAGTATTTAAAGTTTTATAAATTACTAACTATTTAGTATAAAGCTTTAGTAAGGATATATAATTCTTATATAAAAGTATATAAAGTATACTATATAAGTATAACTCTTATAAAATAAGATTAATTGATAAGTAGTAAATAAATATTATACAATCAACTTATCTAAGGTTTAGTAATAATATATAGTAATAATTATACTATTAAGTTTAGAAGTCATATGATAGTTTTATTATGACTTATTAAATCTTATATACTTTAGAAACTTCTAACTATAGAATATAGCTATTTTAGATTACTATTAACTAATCCTCAATTTTATATAGAGTAGTATTTTTATAAAGTAAACTATAAAGATAACTAGAAAGCTTTAAATATTCCTTTTAGTTAGGAGTAAATATTATTTCTAGAATTAATAGTATTATTACTATAGGTTTACTACTAAATAGCTATACTAATATTATCTCTATAAAAGAAGACTATTACTTGAGAAGGTATATAAATATTAATATAGTAGCTACTATTACTATAGTGATATTACTCTGTTTAGTAGTTATTAATATAATATAGGCTACTATATTTAACTTATTAGCAACTAAAGGGGTTAATCCTAATAGTATGGGTATTGCTATATATTCACTAGTAACTTCAGAAGGTATAGCTATAAATGTTACTATAGACACCACTATAAATACTATCAATTTAAATACTGCATATTTAAATATAGTTATCTTTAATATGAATGCTAAGTATTTAGCAACTATTTATTATAATAGAACTATTACTAAAATCCTAACCTTATCTTTCTAAGAAATACAAGTTGAATAATTATAAAGTAATAGCTAAAAACCTAGTGAGAGAAGGAGTAATAATAGTATAATATAGATCTCTATAAATTATAAGACCTTTAATGTAATAAACTAATTAGTTGTAGTTATAAGAAGGCTTTTACCTTATCGTAGTCTCAAGCTATTATATTATATAATATATATTAATACTAGCTATCTCAGCTCTCTATACAAACTATGGGGTATATCTTTACACTTTACCTATTCTTAAATAAGAACTTATATTATTAATATGAAGGTTCCCTACTATTAACATAACTTAATTCATAGTTTCTATATAAATATAGCCAAGCTTAGCTTATTCTTGTTAATCAAGAATCTTAATATATTAAATATAATTAATATATAAATAATATTTATATAGATATGGATATTCTTGATATAATTTAATGAGTTTTAAAATTCTTATAATTATATTACTCTAATACTTTAAAATATCTCATAAGTAGTATTATAGTAGTATATTGACATTAAAATATTATGTAATTAATAATTAGTCTCTATGATCTTTACCTTAATATAATAACTTATAAGATAACTACATAACTTTACTTTTTAATATCTATAGATTACTTACTACTTATAACCTTTAAAATAATTTCAATAAAGTTTAATCTGATGAACTAATATTTTTAATTATAAGGGTTATAAGTAAATATTACTCTATTTATCTTATATTTCTCTTTTCATAAACAATTATATAGAGTTTAGGGAGATTTCAAATTTATTATAAAAGTATAGATATAGAAGAATAATAAGTTATAGAATATCTAGCTCTTACAGACGCTTTATTTTATCCTAACTTTATGAAGTTTAAAAAGATTTTTAATCTTATAACTTTAATAGTTGCTTTTAGCTATATATTTTATACATGAGTTTTCATAAGGCTTTTCCTATATAGATTATTACTATAAGGTTTTCTATTACTATAAAGCTAAATATTAGATTTAGAGGTATAATTATTTATAATAATAAGTAATATTATTATTTCTCAACTAGTTATAAGTTAGTATTAGTAAAAGTCTTATTGTTAAATAAAATGTATAGTTAAATCAATATATTAAGGAAAGCGCTTAGATACTATTCTAAGTATAAAGCAAAAGTAACCAAATATTCATAGTGGTTTAGAAAAGATATTAAAATCTCAGATTTCAGAGAATTCGATACCTTTTTAGGTAATAATTCAATTATAAACTAGAAGAGTAGAGGTAGAGAAGTAAATCAATTTAAATATACTAATAAAATTCTTATTTAATTTAATGAAAAGAATATTTATAGATTTAATACTCTCATAGGTAATAAAGCTGAATTCGTTATTAATAAAGATAATATTCTAGAAGAAGAGATATTAAAACATCAAGAAGTAGTAGAGGTTTTATTATATTTAGTTCTAAAACTTAGGCTAAAGATTATTCTTACTATTACTACTTACTCTTAATTTTCTTCGAATCTTAATAAAAAATATTTTATTAGATTTAATAAGATATAGGATTCCTTAAAAAAGCCTAATTATAAATCAATTTATAAGCTTTTCGCTTCGTATAGAGAATATTTAGCACCTAATTAAGACCTTTATTCCAACTTACTATATACTAGCTACTATAGTTATAATTACTTTAAATCTTTAAATTATAATAATATTATATTAATAGTATATAATATAAGAGGGGCCGATAGCTTGCTCTCTATTATAACTATTAGTAGATATATTACCCCCTAAAGTATAACTTTAACTTTCCTATCTTCTTACTAACTATTATAACTAGCCCCTAGTTAATCTAAAGCTAAACCCCTTATAGCTATAGTTAGTATATCTGCTTTATATTAATCTTTTTAATAATAAATAACTAATAACTCCTTCCGCAACAACCTCACGCCCTCACACCCTCACAGCTGTTAACATATAATTCGAATATCTCAGAATGATTTTATTAAGGCTTAGTCCGATATACTAATAGCCTTAGTCATAATAGTCATAGTTAGATATTTCTATACTCATCCTATAGTTCTCTTTTTATAAATAGTTATATAGATTTCAAGGAAATTTTAGTTCTATTATAAAAGATATAGAAGAATAATAGATTATAGAATGCCTAGCTCTTAGTATTTTATTTTATCCTATCTTTAAGAAGTTTAAAAAGATTCTCAACTTTATAACCTTAGTGGTTACTTTTAGCTATATTATTACTATAAGGTCTGCTACTACTATAGGGTTAAATATTAAAACTAGAAGTATAATTATTTATAATAATAAGTAATTTCATTATTGTTTTACCTAATCGTAAGCTAGTATTCATATGAATACTATTATTAGGTAAAATCTATAGTCAAATCTAAATATAGGGTAAAGAGCTTAGATGCTATTCTAGGTATAGAGTAAAAGTAACTAAATAGTATATAATATAATATCTCTAACCTTAATTTATCTTATTTAATAATACTATCTTAAGCCTTTCTAACTATCAGCTAATAAGTATAATAAAGTTTAATTTAATTATTTAGTTACTTTTACTTTATACTTAGAATGGTATCTAAGCTCTATACCCTATACATAGATTTAACTATTAATAGTATTTATACTAATACTAGCTTATAGCTAGTTAAAACGGTAATCAAATTAGCTATTATTATAGATAAGTATACCTCTAGTTCTAATATTTAACCCTGTAGTAATAGAAGACCTTATAGTAGTAATTAGGAGGACCTTTAAAAATTCAAAGCTTAATATATATAGCTAAAAGTAATTATTAAGATTATAATGTTGAGATTTATTATAAACTTCTTAAAAATAGAATTAGATAGAATACTAAGAGTAAGATATTATATAATTTATTACTCTTTAATAACTTTTATAATAAGATTAAAATCTCTTTGAAGTTTATATAGCTAATTCTAAAAAGATACTTATAAGATAAGTATAGAAATATCTTATTATAATTATTATAGTTAAAACTATCAATATATTAGATGAAGCTTTGATAGAATTACTCTAAATATTATAATTAATAAGTAACTTATAGGTAGTTAAAAGAAAGTTATCAAATTATCTTATAAGTTCTTATATTAAGTTAGTAATGTTAGAAATTAAATATCAATCAGATGATATCTTAATATTAATGTCGTATTATAATATTAAGCATTAGAAATTTTAGAATATTATAGTAATATAATTATAGCAGTTTTAAAAGTTGTTTGATTATATTAGAAGTATCTATATTTAAATAAGTATTATTGATAAATTAGTTATATTGAGTATATTAAGATTATTAATCAATATAAACAGGCTAAGCCTTATTATATTTATATAGAAATTATAAATTAATTTATATCAGCAATAGAGAATCTTTATATTAATAGTATAAAGTTCTATCTTAAGAATAAATAAAGTTGAGTTTAGGGAATATTATAGTTATAGATATTAAAGTTGGAATCAATATCTATATAGAGTACTTATAGTTAGTAGTAATTAAATATCTTAAGATATTTAAATTATATATCGTTATAAAGATATAAGGACGTAAGGTTGTTATAGAAAGAGTTGTTAGTTATTTATTATTAAAAGAATTAACATAAAATAAATATACTAGCTATCATAACTATAAGGAGCTTAACTCTAGATTAATTAGAAGTT
Organism: Colletotrichum spinosum; assembly: GCA_004366825.1. Classification (NCBI taxonomy): domain Eukaryota; kingdom Fungi; phylum Ascomycota; class Sordariomycetes; order Glomerellales; family Glomerellaceae; genus Colletotrichum; species Colletotrichum spinosum. Next base: position 7,962 of record QAPG01000659.1, read on the forward strand.
AGTTATAATAGTTAGTAGGGAGTAAGAGGCTTAAAGCTATACTTTAGGGGGTAATATGTCTACTAATAGCTGTAGTAGAGAGTAGGCTATTAGCCCTTCTTATAATAAATTGTAATATATATACTTGTTTCGATATTTAAAGAGCTATTTCTAATATATATTTGAAACATTCAGAATTATTACTAAATAGCTTACTTTTAAATACTAGATTCCTTTTTAGTCTTTTGATCTTATACTTCTTAGTTATACTAATAGCTTTATCTATTAGTAATGTTTTAAAATTAAATTTAATTTTAACTATTTCAAGAAGGCTAGGGAGAATAATTAAGTTATTTTTATATAATACTAACTTATTTAGGTTTTATAAAAAAGGTTATAGTTCTTATAGTTATTAATAGTTTTAATGAGATTAATATTCATATTAAAGTTATAGGAACAAGTATAGTAATAATAAGTAATTCTTATTGTTGCTATTAGTAGTAGTAGTATTATTATTTTAAATAGCTATTGATTTAAATATATTGAAGATAGCTATTATTTTGTATTCTAAGGATAAAGAGAGGGTTAGTCTATAGCAATCTATCATTCTCTTTTATCTATAAGGTTAATATTATTAAGATATATAAATAGTATTTTGAGTAGCTAGCTAGTATAAGTTAGTATTATAAATATTATTATAATAAGTTTAATACTTTCAAGCTACTACTGAGATTATTATACAGCTTATACTAATAAGTTTATATATCTAGTTCTTATTCTATTATTTTATAATACTTATATAATTCTAAGTAACAACTAAGTTTGAACTAAATACTATACTACTAGGTTCTTTTTACTATATTTACCTATAGATATATATAAAAGCTATAATATATTACTAGGCTTTTCTTTCTATTATAAAGATTTTATACTAAGCATTATATAAACCTATCTGTTAAGTAGGAGCCTGAATATATAAGACACTATAAATTAACTTATAATTATAATAATATCAATAGTTTTAATTTATTTAGATTTAGAGACTTAGATTAAGATAGAAAGATTCATAATAGAAATACTACTTTAGCTTCTATGTTTTACTTAGACTTTTATAATATTATGATTTACAGTTTAGCTGAGTAAAAACAATAGTTTTATCTATTTGCAAAGTTAAATATATAGTTATAGTAAATATCATTACAGAAGTTATTTATTTATATAATTACTATAGTTTTACTAATAAAACCTCAGAATTTAGGTCTATTAATAAGCTGATTATTTCTATAGATAATTAGTCAGCTAAAAAGCTTATCAAAAATACTAGACTTCTAAACGAGCTAGGTATATTAATGTTAATATTTATTATATCAGAGATCTTATTTAAGATATCTTTATTATATTAATAGGAATGATAAGATTAGTCATTGTTTGATGAAGCTTCTAAGCTAATTTAAATTTAATAATATTATTCAGAGAGTTATATAGAATAATTTTAATATCTAACTCTTTTATGAAAGACATAGTTTTGATAGTCTATTTTCTGGGGATTAGTCATCCCCTTTAATTCCTTACTAATTTTGGGTTTCTCTGATTTGTCCTGATTTTTTGTTTTATTCTCAAGTCTTTTTCTTTTAACTTTCTCTAGGTTTTAAACTTTTTAGATTTTAATCTTTTAAAATGTCTCTATTTTGCTTATATGGCTTTTAGAGCTTTTACTATTTTCTGAATGATAAATGATTTATATATTTTGAATATTTTAAAAAGTAATATTAGAGTTCTAATTATTTAGGTATTACTTATATTCATCCTAATAACCCATCGTAGGTAAATAAGGATTTTAGTATTTTCGATTACTCTTATAACCCTATAGTTTCTATTTGTTATAGAAAATTAATTTCTAGAGTTAAGGTTATACTACGTTTGTTATTTATACTCTAAACCAACTCAATTATAATATTAGAATACTTCATAGATAGATTATTTAGTAGCCTATTTATAATAAGGTTAAAAGTTCTATATAAGATGAAATTAACCTTTCTGAAACAAACTCCATTTAGATATGAATACTATGAAGTTTCCTACTTCTTATAAAACCTATACTTATTATTATTACTATTCATATTAATATTAGTACTCTTTTCAAATTCTATTCTAAATAACTTATCCTTTAATAACTAAGAGTTAGTAATTCCCCTTAACCTTTTACTAATTACCTATTACTACTTCAATATAGAAATAATAATAAGGCTACTATTAAAGAAGACTATATAAGGCAAGTAATACTAAGGCTATTATAGAAGATATAGTAGATAAATGTTAGCATAATATCTCTTTAGTAAATATTAAGATTTTGATATATATAATATATATATAATTATAGTAATAAAACTATTAAAAGAGGAATACTAGTATAGTATTAGTATGGCAGATAATCAGATTGCAATATATATAATATTAATAAAGCTATTATAAGACGTAACCTAAAAAGCATTAATAGATATATATATATATATATATATATATATATAATTATTTTTACTCTATACTAAGAGTAATATCTAAACTCTTTACTCTATATACAGATTTAACCATAAGTCGTACCTAATAATAGTATTTATAGTAATATTAACTGACAATTAGTTAAAATGATAATAAAGCTAGTTATTGTAATTAATAATTATACTTCTAACTTTAATATTCAAGTCTATAGTAATAGAAAACCTGATAATAAGAATTAGAAAGAAGTTTATTAAAACTAAGATTTAGAATATGTAGCTAAAAGTAATTTTTAGAGTTATAGAGTTAAGAACTTCTACAAACTTCTTTAAGATGGAATAGAATAAAGTACTTATAAGAACTAGTTGTTTTATAATTTATTATTCTTCTATAATCTTCATAGTAGAATTAAGATTTCCTCAAAATCTACATAGCTATTTATAAAAAGATAATTATAAAATAAATATAGAAATATCTTACTATAGTTATTATAATTAAAGCTACTAGTATGTTAAAATAGATTTTAATAAAGTTACTTTAAATATTATAATCATTGAATAACTTGTAAATATTTAAAAGAAAATTATCTAACTATTTTATAAGTTATTATATTAAGCTAGTAATGTAAGAAACTAAGTATCGATTGGATAAATCTTCAATATTAATATCTTATTATAATACTAGTTATCAGATACTTTAAATAATTATAATAATATAATTATAGGAATTTCAAAGGATATTTAACTATACTAGAAATATCTATATCTATATAGATATTCTTTATATATTAGTTACATTTAATATATTAAGATAATCTATTAATAGGAATAACCTGAAACTTATCACACTTATATAGAAACTATAAGTTAGCTTATATTAATAATAGAGAGCTTTCATATTAATAATATAAAGTTTTATCTTATAGATAAGTAGAGTTTAATTTATAATAAGAGTATTAGAATAATTGATATTAAGGTTATAATAAATATTTGAATAAAGTATTTATAACTAGTAGTAATGGAATATCTTGAGATATTTAACTTATATATTAATAGCTATAAAGATATAAAAGTATAAGAATATAGAAGTATAAAGATATAAAGTTATTATAGAAGGGGTTACTAGTTATTTATTATTAAAAAGATTAATATAAGGTAAGTATACTAGTTATAATAGTTATAAGGGTTTTAGCTTTAGATTAGTTAGGAGTTAGTTATAGTAGTTAGTAAGAGGATAGGAAGGCTAAAGTTATATATTAGAAGGTAATATGTCTACTAATAGTTATAGTAGAAAGCAAGCTATTAGCCTTTCTTATATATATAAATATAGAATTTGAAAGAGAAATTATAATAATAATAAGATTACTATGAGAGATTACTATAATAGGCTACTTATTAATAATAAAACTGTTGGTTTATAACTAGTAAATATTATAATTAATCAATTGTATCATAGTATATAACTAGTTATCTTTATTCATAATATCTATATTTAAATTATAGTATATATATATATTATATATTATAAGAATAAATCTATATAATAATCCTTCTATTCGTATTAGCCTAAATAAGTAGGTCGACTACTTAGTTACTTATTACTATAGCTTTAGCTATTTTAGTACTACATTTAACTTGATATTAATAATACTTTCTCTTATAACTAAAGTATATAAAATGTTAAGATTAGGATAAAATGTAAAAGTAGTATAAGATTGCCTCTAGTTGTATAAATCTTTTTAATTATACTAAAAACTATATAAATACTTTAAATAGTATTTCTCTTTAAAAATATACTTTTTGTTTAATACTATATTGAATGCTTTAAGTTCCTACTATAGTATGCCTTTCTTTCTTTCTATTACTTTCTTCTTATTATCTTATATATTTCTCTTTTACTTTTATCTTTTTTTCTTACTACTATTAGTAGCTTTTATAAGTTATTTTTCTATTTATATTATTATTTTATTTATTATTATAAGCTTTTTAAAGGTTTAGTTATTAGATGTTTTAGTTATACTATTTATAAGGTTATCTTTATTAGTAATCTAATAGATCTTTAGGATCACCTTTTGTTTATATAATTATTAGAATATTATAATATTGATTCTAAAGTATTTCTCTTTAGTAATATTTAGTTTAATAAAGTAGTTATAAAAAAGTAGGAGTAAGTATAGATTACAATTATTATTATTAGTATTTTTAAGTATTTAGTTATTTATTTAAAAGTAGTAGAAATTATATATTTTATATTCATTCTTATATTTATATCATAGATTTTAGAAATTAGTATGTTTTATATAATTCTTCTTAATTTAATAGAAGAAAAGTAGATAATATGATTTTTAAGTTCCAAAGTATTAGTATTATTATTATTTCTTTTTGTTTTTAGGATAATAATAAATTCTAGTTAAAATATTATATTTTTATTATTAATAAAGGATCTATCAATAAACATATAGAGCTTTATCTTTTTAATATTAATAGTGATAAATATTAAGTTTTATCTTAAGTTATTTATTTACTATACAGGGTACTTATTAAGTTTCTTAATATTCTTTTCTGTTAAGTCTTAATATTAAACTATAGTAGAGATGTTAAAATATACTGCTAGTTAGTATATAGAAGCTATATATATTCCTTATATTTTTTATTCCATATATATTAATTTTATTTTACTAGAGGTATAGCTAATAAGTTTAATTTTCTTATTCTAGCTTTCTTAGATAAGGGTTATATTATTATTATCTTTAAGGATTATTATATTTCTATTAAAAGCAAAAGGCTTATTATTTATAAATATTAATTTTAACTTTACTATAAGTCCTATTTACTAAAGTTTTTCTTTTTTTCAAATTTAAGTAAGCAGAAGTTAAAAGTGTTATCTATTTATATATTTATAACACTTACGTATAGGTTATTCATTCTAGAGATTATAAAATATAAATTATATAATAAGGTTTCTATTTTTAGTTTCTCCTTATAGTAGTAAGAATATATTATATATTAGTATATATCCCTTTTTATAAAGCTATATAATAGTTAGATAATAATAATAATAATACTTTTTAGATATACTTATTATAGGCTAATAAGTAGTTTATTAAGATAAAGTAGTTTAGTAGTATTTCTATTTATATATATACTTAAGTAATATAATAAAAATAGATTTCTATAGAAATATTAAAATATAATATTACTAATAGCATTAATATAAAGTAATAGTTAATTTATTATATTATTAGTAAGTATATAAAGATATTAGCTTTCTCTTAATTATTCAGTTTCTAATAACTAGTTATAATTTTTATATAGTATATTATTAGTATTTCTAACCTTATTTATAAATTTAAAGTTAAAGATCTTTATTTACTTATATTTTTAGATATTAAAGTACTTAAGATATAATATTCTTTTTACTGATAGGATTTCTTATTTCTAAATATATAATATTTTAAAACGTTTATTTAGTATTATAATAGAATTATACTTATAGAAATTAATAGTTTTAACTAGTATTTCTACTCTTTTTACTATCAGGTAAATATTATAATATCTAATACTAACGAAGCTAGCTCTTATAATAAAAATATTATTCTTATATAGTTGTCTTTATTACTTTAGTTTTTCTTCAAGTATTATTATTATAACTATCTTTTTAAATAGAGTTGTTTTCTTAATCTTATTATTATAAGGAATTTTATTATTATCCTTTTAAATTTAAAGTTAGTAATATAGTTTAATTATTATTATTTAGAAAGTATTAAGCTTATATTTTATGTTTATAATATATATCTTATTATTAGTTAAGATAGGTTTGAAAAGCTTAATTTAATTTTAATATATTTAGTAGATATATATATCTAATTATAAAAGAAGCTAGTAGATAGATATTATAAAAGGGTTATTATATATATTTAGAATATTTAAAACCTAGTATTATATATATATATATTATATATCTTTTTATTATTTTATAGATAATTACTATATATTTTTTATATCTAGAAATAATAGTAAAGTTATTTTAAGATATAAGTATATTTTAAAGATAAATAGAATTAGTATAAGATTATTAGAATTACTAATATTATTAACTATCTTAATTATACTTTAGAGTATTTCTGCTCTTGGTATTTCTTATATTGTATTATATATAATTTATAGGTTTTCTATAGGGAAGTATAGTATTATTTAGTTTTATTAATATTATTATAAGGTTTAATTAATATAATTTCTATTTTACTATTTATGCTATTAGCCTTTCTTTTAAAGCTTTTAGTAGTAAGGTTATATTTTATATTAGTAATAATTCTATTTGGAAGATTTTAGTATATATGAATTCAGTATATCTTTAGTATATATTATATATATTCTATAGAAATACGTTTTATATATTGTATAGTTAGAAATACTATTAATATGTTAATTATATATAATATAAGCGTATTACTAGTAAGGTATATAAAATTAATAATAATTTATATATTAAACTTATAGTTGTTTTAAGGTTGAATTTAAATTAATATAGTGTCTTACTATTTATGTAAAATTAGTAGTAGTTGTTATAATTACATTAATCTTACTAGTAGTTATAGTTTAATTTATTTCATTAAAATTATTATTCAACTTTTAGATATTAAAATAGTTAAATTTTCTATAGAGTTATTATATCTTTACTTCTATAAAAGAGTTGATAGTTGTATTATAAAGATTCTCTTAAATTAAGAATTGTAAGTATTTATTATATTTCTTTATAATTAAAAATATTCTTCTTTATTTACTTTTATTAATATGATTATTAAAATGGATTTAAAATTAATTTATATTAGGGAGATTAAGGACAAATAAGGTAATTATTAGTATAATATTCAAATTAATACTTTTAGAAAGTATAAGTATTTGAATTATACCAAAATGGATAATATTTTACCTATTTCTAAATTTTATATTTACTTTTAAAGTAAGTTTATCGAGTTAAATATTAGGTATAATCTTCTAGAGAAGCTTTAAATATTATATATGTTTTACAGATAGTCTTTTTATTTCTTTATTTAAATGGATATTTTTAAATATAACTTTGGAGAATTTAAAAATTAAGAAGGTTTCGAGTTTAATTAGTATTATAAAGTAGTAATAAATATAGTTTTAAAAGATCTCTATAAGTCTCTTAGGATTAATTATTCTAATTGTATTATATATTATTATAAAGTATATTATTTTTAAATCTTCTTCTAATATCCTATTTTTATTATTACATAGTATTTCTATAGTAATTTCTATTAATATAGTATTATTAATATAAGTAGTAATTTCTACTACTAATTTTATGTTAATAACAAATATTTCTTTAAAATATAATATTACTATTTTATACTTCTTAGTTATATACTTTATTAATTAGTATTCTATTACTAATCTTATATATATTTAATATTTATTATATATATTTCTATTTTAAAGTTTTTAATTAGATAGCTTTAAAATATTACTATTACCTATTTAATATAGAACTTAACATAATTGATAGTAATTAAAATATTAGTTATACGTTTAGCTAATATGTATATAATTAGCTAGAAATTAATTTTAATTTATACTATGATTATCTCTTTATTTCCATCATTATTATTAGCCTCTAAAAACTTCTATAATCTATTTATATAATTTATTAATAATTAGCTTTACTTTATTAGTGATATTACAGAAAATATTAATTATATTATATATTTAATATATAGTTATATTGTTAAGTTAAATATATGACTAAAGTAGCTAAAGGTATAGTAGGAGGTAACTAAGCAGTCGCCCTACTTATTTAGATTAATAAGAATAGAAGGATTATTACATAGATTTATCCCTATAATATAAAAAATATATTTTTACACTATATCTTAGATATAGATATTTTAAATAGAGATAACTAGTTATATATTATTTATATAATTAATTAATTATAATATTTACTAATTATAAACTAATACTAATTAGTAATATTCTACTACTATGAATATTATATACTACTATTTAACTATAGATTGATAAGGAATAATCTAAAGAAATAAAATTATAATACTTTTTAAAGAAGTCTCTAGAAGCCTATGTAGTAAAAAT
>QAPG01000660.1:0-16721 GCA_004366825.1 Colletotrichum spinosum
GTAATTAGAATATATTATATATTAATATATATCTAACTCTATAAAGCTATATAATAGCTAGATAATAATAATAATAATAGCCTTTAGATATACCTACTATAAATTAATAAGTAGTTTTATTAAAATAAAGTAGTTTAATAGTATCTCTACTTATATATATTTAAGTGATATTATAGAAGTAGACTTCTATAGGAATATTAGAATATAATATTACTAATAATACTAATATAAAGTAATAGCTAACTTATTATATTCTTAATAATTATATAAGGATATTAGTCTTCTCCTAATTATTAAATCCCTTAATAATTAACTATAACTTTGTATATAATATATTATTAATATCTTTAACCTTATTAATAAACTTAAAACTAAAGATTCTTATTTACTTAAACTTATAAATATTAAAACATTTGAAATATAATATATCTTTTACTAATACGATCTCTTACTCTTTAGTATATAATTGTTTAAAAAGCTAACTTAGTATTATAACTTAGTATTATAATAAAACTCTACTAATAGAAATTAATAGTTTTAACTAATACTTCTACTTTTTTTATTATAAGATAGATATTATAATATATAGTATAAGAAAAACTTACTTTTATAATAAAATATTACTTTTATATAGTTATCTTTATTACTTCAGCCTGTCTTTAAATATTACTATTCTAATTATCGTTTTAAATAAAGTTTTTCTTCTAGCTTTATTTTTATAGATATCTTTATTATTATTCTCTTTAATTTAAAGCTAGTAGTATAACTTAACTATTATTATTTAGAAAGTATTAAGTCTACTTTCTATTTTTATAATATATATCTTACTATTAATTAAAATAAGCTTCAAGAGTTTAGTCTAGTTTTAATACTTTTAGTAGATATATATATCTAATTATAGTAGGAGTTAGTAGATAAATATTATTAAGAACTTATTATATATACTTAGGGTATTTAAGATTTAATACTGTATATAGATTTTATATACTTCCTCTATTATTTTATAAATAACTACTATATATTTTATTATATTTAGAAATATATTAAGATATAAGTATATTCTAAAACTTAGTAGGGCTAATATAAAACTATTAGGATTACTAATATTATTAACTACTTTAATTATACTTTAAAATACTTCTTTTCTTAATACTTCTAATATCTTATTATATATAATGTTATAAACCTTCTATAAGGAAGTATAGTACTATTCAACCTTATTAATATCATTATAAACTTTAATTAGTATAATCTTTATTTTACTATCTATACTATTAATTTGTTTTTAAACCTTTTAATAGTAAAGTTATATCTTATATTAGTAATAATCCTATTTAAAAGATCTTAATATATATTGATCTAGTTTACTTTTAATATATACTATATATCTTCTATAGAAATACTTCTTATAAACCTTATAGTTATAAATACTATTAATATATTAGTTATATATAATATAGATTTATTATTATTAAAGTATATAATATTAATAATAATCTCTATATTAATTTATAATTATCTTTAAAATTAAATTTAAATTAATATAATATTCTACTACTTATTTAGTATTAATAGTAGTCTTTTATAATTACCTCAATCTTATTAGTATTTATAGTTTAACTTATTCTATTAAAATATTATTAAACTTTTAGATATTAAAGTAGTTAAATCTCTTTTGAAATTACTATATTTCTATTTTTATAAAGAAATTAATATTAGGATTACGGTTAATACGTACTTAAGGGCTAACAATAGTCGGTCGGGTACGACGTATCTTTTTTACCTCAACATAATAGTACGACTTTATACTATAGTTAGTCTATATATATATCCCTATTAGAATATATATATAATTAAGTACTATAGGTTTAATCCTATAATATAGAAGTCTTAATATAGTTCTTTATTTAATATATTAAGGTTTCTTATACAAATAGGCTAATATAATTATAGCAAACTTTTATAGGGGGGATGTTAGGATTATAGTTAATATATACTTAAAGGCTAATAATAGTTAGTTGGATATAATATACTTTTTTCACCTTAATATATATTAGATTTATTCTAATATCTAAAGAACTTCTATTTCTATTATTCTCATAGAATTAATAAGAATTTCTATAATATTCCTATATGAATAAATCTTATACAAATCGCTCTATAAATATATACTTATCTTACTTTTTTACCCCTAGTGGTTATTAAGTAAATAAGATAAAAGTATAGAAGTCTATTCTTTTATAAAGTATTAGAAGTAGTTTAAGCTATATATACTATAGTTATAGCAACTAATACACTATAGCTATATTATAATATATGCTATATTTAAGCCTGTATACTATAGTTATAACGTATTATATACTATAGCTATAGTAACTTATATATTATATTAAGATATATATACTATAGTTATAATATCTTATATACTATAACTATAGTAGCCTCTACGCTATAACTATAGCTAGAACTCTAGTAGTATAGCTAGAATTCCAAAATAGACCTTCTATATAATAACTTTAATATCTCTATAAATCATAGTTAGAAATAGTTAATTATACTATTCATTGCATTACTACTTCTTCTTCTATTTAATTATTATTATTATAAATACTTTAAATAAGTCTTTATATTAAGAAAACTACTTTTATTATATTATATTTCTCCTAATTTTATAGTTATTTATAGTAGTAACCTAATTATTAATTTACCTATTTATCTATTTATTCTAATAAATCATAAGTTTAGTTCTTCTTAGCATCCTAATTTTATAGTTATTTATAGTAGTAACCTAATTATTAATTTACCTATTTATCTATTTATTCTAATAGCTTATAAACCAAGTTTTATTTAGCCTAAAGATTCTATACTTTATTTATTAAAGACATTACCCTTCTTATTTATCTATAAAAATTAAATATTATAATACAATTTATAAAAATCTCTACTTTTTTACTACTTTATAGAAACTAAATACTTTACTAGAATTACTTTATTTTTATAAAGGATCAACCTTATTTGACAAGTTACTTTAATACTTGAAAATCCGATTTTTCTACTTATTCTAGCTCCTTTTAATTCTTTAGATATTTGAGACTTATTCTTAATTAACTACCTTTTCGAATTATCCTTAAGTTTATTTCTTTTTTAGTTTCAAATTATTTTAATAGTAAAAAGATTAATATATATAGAAAATTAACTCCTTTTATCTTGAATTTTACTTTAACTTTTAATTGATTGTATTAAGAAGGAAATTAAGAAAGACAAGGAAAATACTAAAATTTAGATTTATCTTTATTTTAAATACTAAGATTTAGATTACTAATTTCTAGATTTATTTTTAAAGTTATATTTTTATTTTAAATAGAAAAAGAAAGTTTCATTTTTTGATTTCTATCTTTTTAGAAAATGTAGTATTTTACTATATTATATACTATAAGACTTTGTATCTTTTTAGAAAGACCTTCTATACTTTATATATTTTAGTGATTTATTTTATTTTAAAATAAAATAAGTAACTCTAGAAAGGTTACTATTTCTAAATTAGTAGGAAGTAGTAATTATAAGGTTTAGTTTATTTATATTAAAGTTTTACTTATTAGTAAAAATACTTTTATAGATATTATTAAACTTATTGTTTCTAAAAATAAGGATAAATATAAAAGAACTCTAAATTATATATAACTATACTATAGGAATACCTTTTATTAAATAGTTAAAGATAATATAGATATTTATTAAGTATTTAAATATTTATAAGAACTTTATAAATTTTTAGGACTTACTAATAAATTCTTAACTTATAAAGAATTATTTAATATTACTTTAAGTAATTTTAGTAGTATAGAAGAATTTCTAAATAATATTAAAGAAGTAATTAATAATCTATTTTATAATAAATTAGAATTACTTAAATAGGTAGGTATAGTTTATATTTTAAAAAGCTTTAATTCTAATTAGAAGAGTTGTATTATTTCTATAATTTACAATCTTAGGTTTAATAAAAATACTTATATTTTAGATCTTTTATTTTCTAATTTGTTAGATAAATCTAGAAGAAAAAATAGTAATTTAGTTAATTATACTAAAAGTACTTAGAAAAAGAAGAATTTTAGAATTATTAAAAAACTATATCAAAATTAGAAGGAGATCTATTATAAAAGTTATAAGGAAAATAATTGTATTAGAGAAGATTATATCTATTTTTATCTAGAGACAATTCTAAATTAGTAGACGAATATCCCTATTAAGAATAATAATAAAAATAAGAAGAAATCTAAAAAAAGAATTTAGAATCTATTAATATAACTTTAGTTAGAACTAAAGAAAATAACGATATAGAAAATAAGTTATTAGAAGATAAAGAAAGTCCTAATTCTAAAGAACTTATTTCTAAAGACATAGATTTTAATATATTTTCTCAATATAATGAAATTTTCAAAAGTATAAGAATAATTTAAAAGCCCCTTATAAAAAGAATAAAGAAGTAGAAGATACATTATTAGAAGATAAAGAAAGTCTTAATTCTAAAGAATTTATTTCTAAAGATATAGATCTTAAGATATTTTCTAAAAATAATAGAATCTTTAAAAATATAAAATTAATTTAAAAACTTCTTATAAAAGGAAATAATAATAATAATAAAATTCTAGGTTTTTTAATAAATTAATAGATTACTAGAAATTCTAGGAATTTAGTTAAAAAAGAGAATTATAAAAATATTTATTTCTATCTAAATATAGCTACTACTATTTGTATAGTTAAAGATAAATTTATTTTATTGAATATGAAACTAGTTTTAAAATACATTAAGTAGGGAAGTACTATATACCTTATAGTAAGAATAATAGGGAGTTTTAAAATATTTCTAGAAAATCAGATTTTTATATTAAAAGAAGCTTATTATATTTTAAAATTAAAAATCAATTTATTATTTCAAAATGAACCTAATACTATAGGAATTATATTAATTTTGTAGAAAAAACCTGTATTATATAATATAGAAAAGAATTCTATTTGAATAATAGAATTTAAAAAGAATAATTTATATAAATTTAATATTCTTATTTTATAAAAAGATATTATTCTTTCTATTATTATATTATATAAAATCTAGCTTTCATATAACTACTCAGGTTATATTAATATAAAAACTATAAATAGTTTAAAAAATAATATTACAAATTTATCTTATAAAATGAATTAAATAGGTATTCTTTCTATTTATAAAGTTTGTATGAAAAGAAGTTCTATAAATAATATTAATAAAAGTAATAAAATATAAATTTTAAATCTTTATCATTTAGATTATATTAATTCAGATTTATATAGATTTATAACTCTTATAATATATAACAGATTTAATAGATCTTTTCTATTTACTAATAAATTAATTAAGTTTACTTAGAGATTTTTATTAAAATTAAAATTATCTGAAGAAGTTTCGAAAACATTTCTTAAATTTAAGGAATTAATAAATAATAATAATAATAAGAGACAAATAAAAGAATTTAATACTGATAGAGGTAATGAATTTACTAATAAAAGAATAAAAAATATTTATTCTTATTCTAGTATTATTTATAATATTAAGCTTCTCTATACTTATAAACTTAATAGTTTGATAGAAAGAATAATACGAATTCTAATTAATAAAATTAGAATTCTAATTTATTACTTAAATTTACCTTATTATTTATAAGAGGATATTTTAATAGCTTCTATATATATATATAATAGAACTCTTTATAATTCTATAAAGTTTAAGATTTTTATAAAGTTAAAAAATAAAATAAAACTTGATATTAATAATATTAAAATATGAAGTAGTTTTTATTACTATAAAAATAAAGATCTTAATACTAAACGNTCTTTATAATTCTATAAAGTTTAAGATTTTTATAAAGTTAAAAAATAAAATAAAACTTGATATTAATAATATTAAAATATGAAGTAGTTTTTATTACTATAAAAATAAAGATCTTAATACTAAACGATTAGATATAAGAGCTTATGAAAGAGCTATTATAGTTTATAGAAATAATACTTATAGAATTTGGGATTTTAATAAAAAGAGAGCTATATAGTCTAGAGATGTAAAAATCCTAAAAGAATACTTTTAATACTTTAGAAAAAGAATTATTTTTATCTATTAATTTAGAAAAGAATTCTAATAATAATAGGTCTAGTTAGTTAAATAATAATCTTATTTTAAATCTAGATAATTATATTTCTAGTATAAGTTGAAATAATAATAATAAAAATAATAGCTGTTTATTCATTCTAACTACTAAATTTTAAGAAGTAACTAGAATAATTCTGAAAGAAAGTTTATATATTAAAATAACTAAATATAACAAGATATCAGAATTAAATATTAAAAATAATATTATTATTTAGGGAAAATCCAACCTTTATATTAATTTACCTACTATAATAGATAAAACTAAAAAGAATTATAGAAACTATGAAGAAAGTACTCTCTTTATTATTTTAGACTATTTTAATTTGAATAATTATATAAAATTATATGAAAATACTAATAAACATAGTTAAGCTTCTTATATTTTATTAGTAAATAAAATTAAAGAACCTATTTCTTTTATTTAAGTATTATAAATCTTTTAAATATAGAAACTGGATTCTAGTTATAATAAAAGAAATAGAATAAATAAGATCTATAAGTAGTTGGAAAGTAATACTTCTATCTACTATTAATATTAAAAATATTAGTATTCTAAATAGTAGATAAGTTTATAAATTAAAAATGAATAATATAACTAAAGAAACTATATATAAAGCTAGATAGGTAGTATAAAGCTATAACTAATATTTAGGTATTAATTATTTAGAAGCCTTAAGTACTACCTATAGGCTTAAAAGTTGGAAATATATAATAATTCTTTCTATTCATTTAGAATATATTTTAATACAATATAATATTTCTATGTCATTTATTCATACTGATATTAATAAACCTATATATATTTATCTACGAACTAGATTTTATTTCAATACAAAAAAGAACTTTTTAGAATTTAATCTAAATATAAATATAAATACTTATAAGAATGATAAAAACTATACTTTTATATATTTATTAAAGTATTACATAGTCTGAAATAGAATCCTCAACCTTAGTATAATTATTTAAAGTATATCCTTTGTTTAATAAGATTTATTATTTCTCCTTATAATAAAGCTATTTGTGTTTTAAATAAAGAACCCTATATAGTTATATTAGCTTGCTATATTAATAATAGATGACTAGTTATAAATAATTAGAAAATAGCTAATTATATATATAATTCTTTAAAAAAGAAAATAAAGATTTAAAGCTTAAGAAAACTTTCTATATTTCTCAATTATAATTTATCTATAGATCAAAAAGAAAGAATAGTTACTGTTAATCAAAATAAATATACTGAGAAAATTATTATAAAAATATAAAAAAGAAACTATTTATAAATTTTAAACTCCTATAGATAACAATATTAAATTATTTAAAACTCAAAAAAACGATTTAAAAATTAAAATCTTAACCTTTTAGTAAGAAATAGGAACTCTATTATATATAGTTTTAAAAATAAGGTTTTATATTACTTTTATAATAATAACTTATTCTCAATTTACTTATAATCTAAATAGAAATCATTTTTCAACTTTTAATCATATATAGGGTTATTTAAATAATGATACAAGTTATAGATTTACTTATAACTATAAAGATATCTTTTCTATTAAGAATATAATAAGATATACTAATTTAAATTAAATAAGAGATCTAAATAATAGAAAATCTACTTCTTCTTATATTTTCTATTCAGGAAGGAATAGTAATATTATAAGTTATTCTACTATAAAGTAAAAATAGTAGTTCTACCTATTTATAAAATTAAATATAGCTCTATTAGATATTTATAAAGAAGCAGCTTATTTATGTTATAATTATAATTATATAAATTTAAAGTTAGATTTATTTAAAATTAAGAAACCTAAGAATTGTATAGATAATTTAATAGCTAATCTATTAGATATTTATAAAGAAGCAGCTTATTTATGTTATAATTATAATTATATAAATTTAAAGTTAGATTTATTTAAAATTAAGAAACCTAAGAATTGTATAGATAATTTAATAGCTAAAAAGCTAGTTGAAAGTCCTAGATTTTATAAAAAAGCAAAATATATAGATATAAGATATTACTTTATAAGAGATCTTATGAGAAATAAAAATATCTTTATATATTATATAAGTATAGAAGATAATATAGTAAATATTTTAACTAAGCGTTTAGGTTTAGTGAAATTTAAAAAGATTTTATCTAAATTTTAAGAAATAATATTTTAAACGTCTTTCCTTTTTTTACTTTTATAGTTTTAAAATTTATAACTTTATATATAACTTTTCTCTTTTCATTTTTATTAACGTTTTATAAGTTTTTATATAAGTAAGCTATATACTAGTAATATATATTTTATAAGGATATATTAGATTTATTCTAATATCTAAAGAACTTCTATTCTTATTATTCTAATAGGATTAATAAGAAGTTTTATGATATTTCTATATGAATAAATCATATAAAAATCGCTTTATAAATATATACTTATTTTACCTTTTTACAAGATAAATCATATAAAAATCACTTCATAAATATATACTTATCTTATTTTTTTACTCCTAGTAGTTATAAAGTAAATAAGGTAAAAGCATAGAAGTCTACTTTTTTATAGAATACTAAAAATAGTTCAAGTTATATATACCATAGCTATAGCGCTTCATGCGTTGTAACTATAGTAGCTAATACGTTATAGCTATATTATAATATATACTACGCTTTAGCCTATATGCTGTAGTTATTACATATTATACGCTATAGTTATAATAGCCTATATATTATACTAAGGTATATATACTATAGTTATAATATCTTATATATTATAGCTATAATAACTTATACGCTATAGCTATAGCTAGAACTCTAGTAGTATAGCTAGAATTCTAGAATAAACTTTCTATATAATAATTTTAATATTTCTATAAATAATAATTAGAAATAGAAAATTATACTATGAATTGAATTAGTATTTCTCCCTCTATTTAACTATTATTATTACGAGTATTTTAAATAAGTCTTTATATTGAGAAAACTACTTTTATTATATTACATTTCTCCTGATTTTACGGTTATCTATAGTAATAATTTAACTGTTGATTTATCTACCTATCTATATGTTCTAACAAGCTATAGCTAAAAAGATTAACTTAATAATAATACTAACTTTAATACTAGTCTTAATCCTGACTAACTATACTATTCTATATATATTATTAAACATATCACTAAGTATAATAATTAGATAAGATTAATCTCAAGAGTTTTTAAGAATTCCAATTAGAAAATATATATAGAATTCTACTAGAAGGAAACTTCTACTTAATAATAATAATTTATTTAATAAGTATATATATCTCTAAAACTATAGCTTTTAGAGAAATACTTATAGTTAAAATATAGTAAGACTATACTAATTATAAATATTCTCTTAACTTATTATTATAATTTATATTCTCTTCTCTAAATTCTATTAATAATCCTAGAAAGATATAGAATGATTAAAATAAAATAATTTATACTTATAAGTATAAGAAAACATCCTAACAAACTCAAATAAAAATACTAGTTAATATATATCAGAATATTATATCTAACTAATAGGGAAAAAAAATTACACTTTCTAATAGAAATATAGATATAAATAAAATATATTTCTACTACTATATATAAATAAAGAAAGAATAGAACTTCTATTTTAAAAATTTATAAAACACTTATTAAAAGGTTCTTTAAAATTAAAAAGAAATATATTTTAATATAATAGAAAGAAAAGTATCATAATTATTTAAAAACTACCTTATTAATAGAAGAATATACTTCTATATAGATAAAAAGGCTATAAAGGAGAAACTAGTAGAAATATTTAATAAGCACATATTAACTTAATAAATAGAAGAAAGTATTAAAGCTAATTAGAAGGACTACTACTACTTAAGACAAGAGATTAAGAAGAATTTAAAATATATTAAATAACTTCTAAAAATGAGAAAGTTTATCCCTATTAAATAATAACAACTTTCTATACTAAAAAGCTTAAAAATAGAAATAAGTCTAATCTGAATAATAATATTAATATTAGCTACTAGAAATATATTAATACTAAACCTATAGCTAGTTAAACTAAATATTTAGACAATTATATCTATATAAAACCTTGTTATAAAAGATAACTCTAAATAAAAAGAAACAGTAGTAAGAAGAATTAAAAAAACCCCTAAGATTCAATATATACTTTAGGGGAAGCTCCTAAATATCCTTAAAATAGTATTTTATCTTTAGCTAAACTTATGAAAGAATCAAGGTATTATTCAGTAAGATATACTAATTAAACAATAAATATATAAATAAAGATTATAATATCTTTAAAATTAAAATAAAGATATTTATTACTGAATATATTAGCCATACTATTACATAAGACTTTATAAACAAAATATTTAATAATATATTAACTAAGTAAATATATATATATATATATACTATAAAATACTAAATCTACTAATTTAAGATAACTTCTTAATTATCTAAATAGCTATTATAATTAGAAATAAGTTCGAAATACTTATAGCATATTATAACTACTATTAAAAATAAAAGAATATAAATTTCAAAATTCTTACTAAAAATTATAACTATATCAATATAATTAAAATATTTAAAGTAATAGTAATTAGGATTAACTTATTTCAATATATTTACTTCAACTTTTAAGACTTATAAGAAAAAGTCAATAAAAAGATATATATAACTAAATACCAAATATGTAATATAATTAATATCTTCTATAATGTTATTAATAAAGTAAAACTAACTATTAATAAGCTATGTAAATAAATTGTAGAAATCTTTAGAAGTTAGTAATAATAATCCAAATAAAAGAATAATTATATTACAAATTACAATTAATTTCTAGCTAACTATATATATAATAACTACAGGTATAACTAATACTTTGACAACTAATAATTATATTAACTTCTATATTAAATAAATAATAGTAATACCTTAAGGCTACCTCATAAGAAACCTTAGGATAGAGATATATATAGTAAATACCTAATATACTTAAAAGTAGTAATAGAATACTAATTAATAAAATATATAACTAAGGAATAAAAAGTGCCAATATTATAATTTAAGAAGGTATTTATTATTAATATATAATTAGTAGTAGAAATCACTACTTATCTTAATAATCTTATACTAATAGAAATAACTATAGAAATACTATATAATAATATAAATAGAATATTAAAAGAAGACTTTAAAACTATATACTTCATAATACTAAATAGTATAATTAGAATAGTTAATCTTAAAAGATCTATAGAAATCCTCTAAAACTATACTTATTACTATTTTATAATACTAGTTAAACTAGAAGTCTTCCTAATCTCAAGGTTTTTCTAAATTTATATTTAAAACTATTCTTTTAAATATAAAGATAAGAAGATTATTTATAAGAAATATATAATAGGTAAAGACCTTTTAGAGGATTATACTTAATGTTTAATTTAATAAGACTATTTTAAAAATAAACATAAGATTTAAAGATAAATAAGACTTTACAAACCTTAATATAACTTAAATACTGATATTTTTGGAAAATATTAATTTTAATATTATACTAATAGCTACCTTATTTCTCTTTAGTCTCCCTAATAAAAATTAATTCTAAATCTACTTTAATAACTTTAATAATCAAATTAAATAAGAAGTAATATTTTTATTTATAGAGAAATATAATAGGTATTTATAATTCTCAGTCTGAAAGGATCCCTCTAATAAAACTATTAACTTCTTTATAAGAATAGAAATATAGTAATTTCATAAGAAATTTGATTATCCTAATATCTAAAATTTGAATAATATTCTTAATAAAATAGGTTAAATTATAACTATTAGTAAGATGAAAGTAATTGTAAATAGCTACCACTAATACAAAATAAATAATAAGATATTATACTAATTCAAATTTAATTTTAAAAATAACTATACGTTTAATATAGAGATTACTATTGATATTATATACTTTAATAGTAATAGACTTATTTTATATATAGTTAATATATTAATAGTATTTATAGCTATAAGAATTATAAGAAGTATCTTTATAGAAAATATATAATATATACTAAAGATATATTAAATCAATATATATTAAAGTCTTCTAAATAAGATTATTACTAATATAAGATATAACTTTACTATTAAAAACTTTAAAGGAAAAACTAATAATATAAGCAGTAAAGTGAAGATTATACTAATTAAAACTTATAATAGTATTAATAAGATTAGATAATACTATACCCCCTTATAAAAAGCTTATAAAATTATATATAATAAAATATTATAAATACTAAGAGTATTCTAAAGTATAGTTAAAATAATTAATAATATTAATAGCCCTAATAGTTTTATACTAACCCTATTTATTTTTAGAATATACTTATATTTTAATATACTATTACTACTATTTCTAAATATAATAAGATATATAGTAATTATCTATAGAATAATAAAAGAAATATATAGATTCTATATATAGTACTAAATCTTAGATATTCTTAATATATGTAATAGCCTTTTTATTATATCTATCTACCAGCTTCTATTATAATTAGATATATATATCTATTAAATATATTAAACTTAAACTAAGCTTTTTAGATTTATTTTAATTAATAATAAGAAATGAATTATAGAGATAGAAAGTAAACCTAATACTTTCTAAATAATAATAATCAAACTATACTACTAACTTTAAATTAAAAATAATAACAATAAGAGTCCCTATAAAAGTAAAACTAGAAGAAAAACTCTATTGAGAGAAATAATTATAATAGTAATACTTAGAGAGAAACTAAAATAATAAAAATAGCTATATAAGAATAAAACTTTTATTATAGAAACTAGCTTTTCTAATACTATATATTATAATACTTACCTTATAGTAAAAGAAGTAGAAATACTAATTAAAATGTTAATTTCTATTAATATAACTTTATTATAATACTAAGTAGGCTTTTTAAGGAATTATATATTAAGAAATAGGAAACCTTATTAATAAAACGAATACTACGCCCTAAGTATTTTAATATCTAAAAATATGAATAAATAAAAATCTTTAATTTCAAATTTATCAATAAAGTTAAAAGTATAAATAATATATTATATAAGAAATTATACCTAATTATTAATATATTTAATAATTAGAAGAGAACTAATATCTTTATATAATTACTAATAGTATAATAAGTTAACTATTACTTTATATTAATACTACTAGTAATATTATATTTGAATATGTCTATAGAAATCTACTTCAATACTATTATTTAAACATATATATAAATAGAAATACTACTAAACTATTTTATCTTAATAAAATTATCTATTAATTTATAATAAGTATATCTAGAAAGTACTATTATTATTATTATACAGTTATTCTATCGCTTTATAAAGTTAGGTATATATTAATATATAATATATTCTAACTATTATAANTATTCTATCGCTTTATAAAGTTAGGTATATATTAATATATAATATATTCTAACTATTATAAAAAGAACCTAAAGATAGGAATCTCATTATATAATTTATACTTTATAATCTCTAGAATAAATAACTTATGTTTTAGTATTATAAATATATAAATAAATAATATAGTTCTCTTTTTGCGGGTGGCCGTATGGATTTCGAGGAGATTTCAGTTCTATCGTAAAGGTATAGATATAGAAGAACGATGGGTTATAGAACGCCTAGCTCTTAGCGCTCTATTTTATTTTATCTTCAAAAGGTTTAAAAAAGTTCTTAAACCTATAACCTTAGTAGTTACTTTTAGCTATATATATTAAGCCCTAGTTTTAATAAAGCTTTCTTTATATAAATTATTACTATGAAGTCTACTATTACTATAGGGTTAAATATTAGAACTAGGACTATAATTATTTATAATAATAGGTAATTATATTATTATTTTAACTAGTTATAAGTTAGTATTAGTATAAATACTATTATTAGGTAAAGTCTATAGTTAAATCTATATATAAGGTAAAAAGCTTAGATACCATTCTAGGTATAGAGTAAAAGTAACCAAATAAATAATACTTTTAACTTCTACTTATTTAAATTTAAAAAAAGAACAAAGTTCTAGCAAATAGAGTTTATAGTAAAGTTAAAATTAATACTTAAAAATAAAAAGGCTCTTACTTTTAGAAGAAATATGATAACTTTTAGAAATAATACTAATATAACTTGTATCTAAAAAAGCTAAGATACGGAAATTAGACTTATTAACTATACCTCTAGTAAAGTAAAGTCAATATATATTAAATAGTAAGTAGAAGAAATATATATAACTTCTATATACTAACTAGAAGTATATTTTAATCTCTCTACTATAGCTTAATACTAAAACCTAATAGAAAAAGATATTAAAAGACTTAATAAATACTTTATAAAATAAATAAATAACTTGAAATAAAACTAAATATTTATCCCTACTAATATTAAGGAATTAAAATTCTATATCTTTATTAATAAATCCTTTACTAATAATAAAAATATAATATCCTAATTAGAATTTATTATTATCCTAAAGATAGAAAGAAATAATAAAGATAATAATATTTTTATACTCAAAAGTAATATTATCTACTTCTCTTCTACTAAATTAGAACAACTTATATAAAATATACTAACTTCTAAAGTCTATAGTATAACTATAAAAGTTAATATAAGACATATAATTTCTACTATTTTCAAATAGGTAACTAAATACTTAGAAATACTAGTAATATTAACAATAATCTATACTAACTCTTATTCTTTCTATAAATACTTTATTCAACTAAATACTACTAAAGGAAAATACTTTATAATTAATATTATAATATTTTAATAATTTTATAAATAAGAAAAGATCTTTAAATATCGAAAAAAGTATAGTATTAAGGTGGCTAAAGCTGTAGTGGTAGGTAACTATGTAGTCGCCCTACTTATGTAGGCTAATAAGAATAAAAAGATTAATATATAGATTTATTTTTACAGTGTATAGCATATATATATACGCTATGACCTAGATAGAGATATTATAAATAGAGATAACTAGTTATATATTCTTTACATAAACAATTAATTATAATATTTACTAATTATAAACTAATACTAATTAATAGTATTTTACTACTATTAGTATTATTTATTACTATTTAATTATAAATTAAAAAGAAATAATCTAAAGAGATGAGATTATAATACTTCTTAAGGAAGTTTCTAGAAGCTTATATAGTAAAAGTAGATAAACTTAAAGCTATTGTAACTATATATTACTTTAAAATACTAATATAACCTCTAGAAACCTATATGATAAAAATAGGGGAAAAAGGTGAATTGGTAATAACTTATTAACTTAACGTTATTTATATCTATTATATTATAAATTAATAATTAAGAATCATACTAACTTACTAAAGTAGAAATATAGTAATAAATATGATAAGATTAATATAAATAAAAGAAAAAGATCTATAATAAACGAACTACTATCCCTTACTACTATCCTTAGATATTTTATATATATTTAGTAAGTAGAGAGATAATAAGAAATCAACTTAATAACTATAATACTATAGCTTGGTATGCTTCATAATAAAACCTCTTAATAATAACAATAACCTAAAGACTAAAAACTTTAAACTTCAGAATCTACATCTTAATAAATAAGTTATCCTATAATAGAAAAAAGAAGA
This sequence comes from Colletotrichum spinosum, assembly GCA_004366825.1. Lineage (NCBI taxonomy): Eukaryota > Fungi > Ascomycota > Sordariomycetes > Glomerellales > Glomerellaceae > Colletotrichum > Colletotrichum spinosum. The sequence continues at coordinate 15,878 of QAPG01000660.1, forward strand.
ATTAAAAAAAGACTTATTTTATTAAGTAAGGAGATCCTAAATACTAATATAGAGAGACTAGTAGTATAAAATAACTATAGATACTTCTGATACTTCTCTCTAAATATTCTGTAAATATTTATAATAAATACTTTATAAACATAGCTAGAAAACTAGTAAGTTTATAATATTATAATAAGCAATACTAAAACTAAAGACATTATAAAACTATTATTTATTACTCTAATTTCTAAATATTCCCTAAGTATTCACCAATATACTAATAATATAAAAGGATACTAATATTACTTATAAATGATATAAGAAGTACTAAATAAATATCTAGATATACAACTATTTAGCTAACTATAATTATAATATATCTAAAAGATCTAAGAATGAAGATATTTAATAGCTAATAATAAGACCTAGAGTATAAGGAAGAAAGATAACTATAAGAAATAATATAAGAAAGAAAGATATATATTAATAAGAGAAAGTATATACTACTACCTATTTAATAAATATAGTAACCTTTATTCTTAAACCTACCTTTTATAATATATTAAGAGAAAATACTACTTTATATATTAGTAGATATATATAATAATAACTTATAGTACTTACTTTTTATTTCTTATTGTTTCTATTTATTACTAATAGTATATTTAAATAGCTATAATATATAGTTATAACTAAAAAGATTAACTTAATAATAATACTAATTTTAATACTACTACTAGCCCTAGCTAACTATATTATTCTATATATATTATTAAATATATTATTAAATATATTATTAAATATAATAATTAGATAGAATTTATTTTAAAGGATTTTTAAAAGCTCTAATTAGAAGATATAT
>QAPG01000661.1:0-16300 GCA_004366825.1 Colletotrichum spinosum
CCCTCTATATTAAAACTTCTATATTTATATAAATAATAGTCAGAAATAGTTAATTATATTATTAATTAAATTACTATTTCTCTTTCTATTTAATTATTATTGATAAATATATTTTAAATAAGTCTTCATATTAAGAAAACTACTTTTATTATATTATATTTCTCCTGATTTTATAATTATCTATAGTAATAACTCAACTGTTAATTTATCTACCTACTTATCTATTCTAACAGAATGTATTTAGTAAGTATCTAAATATGTAAAATATATTATATTATAAAAGTATATAATTTTAATTTACTAGCTTCTTGACATTATAAAACTCTTAATTATTATATATAATTAGAAAATGAAACCTAATATATATTTTATATAATTAAATATAGCTATTCATATCATATAAGATTTTATTTTAAATAGTTTAAATAGGGTGAAGCTTATAGAATTAGCGCTAGCATCTGAGGTTCAACTGGTATAACTTCTGCCTCTCAAGCGCGTTATTCCTGACAGGACATGACTGTGCTGCCATGCCGTTTGCTTAGGATCACGCCTATTACGGACGAGAAACATCCAGCCAATGGGCAGTGTGGACTGTTTGCGGCGCGTCATCTCAAGCCAGGAATATTCATTGTGCCGTAGCTCGGAATGGTGCACCCGGACATGTCGTCCAAGTCCGACTAGGATCTTTGGCTGGATCGGGTGGCAGAAATTGCTATTGACGCGGACAAAAGCAGCAATGAGGCAAGATTTATCAACGACTACCGAGGCATAGCAGCCTGGCCCAATGCTGAGTATCGGGAAATTTGGAGTCACAAGTTTCGGCAACGATGCATGGCCGTCTACGTCCCAACGGTAGGAAAAGGTTGCCGCGGGAAGGGCGGTATCGAGAAAGGGCAAGAAATACTAGTAAGCTATGGCAAGGGGTTTTGGGGAGGCGGAGAAAGATCAAAAGTTGCAAAGTTGGAGAGCGATACCGAATAGGCACACACACGTCTGCAACAGACATGCATGTTTATAGCATATTTCGAAATTGACGTCAGGGGCTTGTCAATGATAAGCACCAACCCATGGGTCTACTGCGGAGTAGGCAGTAGTTCCCTCATCGAGGTCGGCGGTGCGCAGTGTAAACCCTCAGATTGACCGGGGTATTTTTCACCTACAATCACAATAACAAACATGATACATGACTGCCCGCTACCTTTCCGTCCACGCAGGGCGCAAGTCCATAGTGTCAAGAAAAACACACTGAGTACAGTGACTCGTTGGCCACGGCTCGAGCAATTGACCTGTTTCTCTATTGCCCTCATGTCGTTTTACCTCGCATCTGCCATCAAACCCTTGTAGTAGGAAAGACTTAGATGGAGGGAGTGACGGAGATGACCGTCTTCAGCAAGAGGAAGGCCCAATACTCTTGTGGTATCCTGCAGCTATATTCGCCAGTCAGTTGCTACTCGCCGTCATCACAACACGACTCGAAACTTACATGTTCACCACCAGACAACTCTATTATGGTCGTAGCAACCATCGAAGCCATTTCCGATATTGCTGCGAGACTGTTGATGTTGGTGCTCTCAGCACTCTTCCGCATTGCTGGCAAGCCTACCAATAACCTGTCGAGCATAACGGAGGACACTTCTTGCCGTTGCTTGCGACGGCTAATTAGCTCCAAGAAGGCCTTATAAACCTCACCGCCAAGACTCCAGCCAGGCATAGCATCTTCCTGGCCTTCAAAGCGCGACAGTATGATACCCAGCTCAGCGTAGTCGCGGCGAACGACAGCAGAAGGAGCCACCTTATTCACAAACACGCCGTGAGCCTCTGTAAAAGAGCCCGCACGAAGGAGACATTGAACTTCAGTCGCGGCGTCGCTCTTCACTGCGCGCATGAAGAGAGCTTGCGCCTCCCAGATCCACGAAGGCGGGATCTTCAGAGTTTGGGTTAGAATCGTGTAGCTTTCTCCTGATTCCGGCCCAAGTAGTCCCGCGTGCCGAGAGAGGTTGTCTTGCACGGCCTTTGCTCTGCGGTCCGGGTGATTCAGATGGAGCAGAACGAAGGTGGCTTCTAACCAGCTTCCCTCATTGATGAGTTGGTCGCCAAAAGCGATAGTCAGAGCGTCGGCCTTTTCCGGCGCATCAAGAAGGTATGAAACTTTCCGGGTGGACATCAGGGCGCGGCTAAGCTGCCAGCATAGGCGCACGTCTAGGGGCGACAGCTGGCTGTTTTCCGGTCGAAGTACGGCTTCCAGATCAGTAGTTTCGATCGCGTAAAGCTTCATTAGGCCCCATAATAAGTCCACGCGTGTTTCCGAGTCTTGATCCTCCCACAATGCCGGGATGCCTTGCTCAAGATACCATGCCTGGGGCTGTTGTTCTTTGCCCTGAGCTACATCGCGTTCGAATGCGCGGATGGCTGCCGACAGGTCGTCACTAGGCGAAAGGGAATACCAGAGACGAAGCCCGAAGGCCTGTTTCCAGTCTAGTCCAAACCTCCGGGAGATGCTGAAAGACTCCATGCGATCCTCCAAAGGCACGTCTGTCTGGCCCTCACACATGCTTGTGTTACCACTCAAAAGTTCGTAGATCGCACGCATAGGATCGGCGAATTCGGAGAGGATCTTAGCTTCCTGCCACTCAACTAACTGCCCGCGAATGTCCTTCTTCGTCTGGTCGCTGATGCCGATCAATGAAATTAGCGTCGCGAGGCGAAAATTCTTGCCTTCGAGAAGATATTTGCAGGCGTCTGGGATCCGATGCCCAGAAAGCGCCGCGATGGCCTTCTCCTCGACAGATTTCGCAAGCGAAACCGACCGAGACGACGAAGAGTCGACAAGCAGAGCCCAGAACCGGGACAGCATTGTCTTGCGTGTGGCTATCTCAGAGCCTTCGTCGACGCCATCTATTTCGTCAAAAAGGATGCTGGCAAGCTCCCAAACTAGTTTTTCATGGTGACTAGCGGGGCTGTTTGTGTCTTGATCATGGAAAAGCGACTTAATAGTATGGACGTGAAGGACCGGCTCAGGCACACCGCGTCTGAGTTCGACTTTTGTCATTCGGAGCTGGTTTTGCAGAGTCTTTGCGGATGCCTTGGTTTGATCAGCCTAGGCTTGCCCCCCAGTCGTTTTTCAACGCTTATGGCTGACTCACCTCGCTGGAAAATTTAGCAGCCTGAATCTCCCGGTTCTGTGCCTGGATGACGTTCTTGGTGATCATCAGGCTGTCTGCTTTAGCCTGCGTGGAGACTTTCTTGAATTGCGCCCTTGTTGTCGCAAAGACAAGGGTTCCACCGGGTCCCCAGGATGGCTTCATGGAATTGTAAAACGAGCGATCAGCTTCGCTCATGCCGGATTGATCACCGAAGGACTTGGTCTGTCGCTCGTACGGCCACTAAATTATCACATGTTTCAGTACGAGATCAAGATTTAGTTACACGAAATTACCTGCCCCCCTGTGTACAGCATTGGGAGCAGCGTTCAGAACAGAAAGATAGGAAGCCTAGACCATGAGGTGATGACCAACCTGAACGAATCCCCTAGAAGCTGCTTGAGGGGCGGGTGCCTTGGCCTTCTCAAACAACGAGTTCATCAAATCGATGCTAGTGGCAAAACCACCTGCATCAGATGTGACGCATCCTCCTTGACTAACGTCGATACCCTCAAATGCAGGGCGAGATGCTGATGCGTTCGTACTCCGCAAAAATGTTCGATCTCTCTTCTGCGGACTGACAGAACGCTGCAACATGTTCATCCACTCATCCCCGCCGGTCACCTGGAGCTTGACAGGTGTGGAAGAACCTTTGAGGGCTCGCATTCTAGCTCGCAGAATGCCGCCTGGTATCTCTTGGACTGTCCCCAGCCCGTCACTCTCCGGCGAGTCAATAGCTGGCTCCTCGGCAAAACGGTTCCCGAGAAGAGTGCTCACCAAGTCCGTCTCCTCAGACAACCCATATCCTTCACCCCGGTCTGCAACCGGCTCATCTTCAGTTGAGAGAATCAGCGCATTGGGTACAGAACCCACGAAGCAGCCCCCTAAAAAAGGCTGCCTTTGCGGAGGATGAGCCACTGCAGCGCCGGCGTCCACGTCACTGCCAACGACTTCGTTACTTGCGAGGTCGAACGCACCAGGAAGAGCACGTCGCTTGTTCCACCGATAGTCAAAGTTGTCGTTTGCTACAGGACTTAGGCCAGTAACAGGGGAGCCATCCTGCTCGGGTGCGATGTAATGGGAGGCTGAGTGTTCAGGCTGCTCAGGCTCGTCGTCTTCATCGTATTCAAGACCGTATGTAGTAAAATGCTCGACAGAGAACTTCCAAATTCCCGTGTCGGCATCGTAACTGTCAAACGTGGTATCTTCTATGCGCTTGAGTCGCTCAACGTGCTTCGCAAATTTCTTAGCGTCATTGCTTGGTCTTTTGTCTCTACCGCGAGGCCAGGACTGCTCCAGCGTTATGAGCGCCGGAATGTTCAAACCTTTGCCGACAGGAGGCTTTTTTGCGGCAATGGGGTAAACGGTTGCCGAGCGTGTTTCCAGAATAACGATACCGCCGTAGATCTCGTCAAGGTCAATGTTGGTCAGATCCACTGGAACCTGAAATTTCACGCTGCCAACATTGTCTCGGCCAACTGTAAAGTTACCAACCTGCTGCCGCTGCATCCTGTTCATCCCAGCAATGGCTTCTTTGGTGGGGCTCATCCAGTACGAGCCGGGAATCCTGTCAAACTTTTCATGCGCATCTTCCAGCGCCTGAGAATTCGAGTCCTCCTCGTGAACAATAGCAAGCTCCTTCCCCTTACCGGGTTCCGCATCGTTCAGCGTGGCACTGGTTGAATTGTATCCGTTGACGTTGTTAGTGGCTGAGATCGCCTCCTGCCCAAATATAACACCTCTGGACGTCGGTGCCGTGATGATATCCCCTTCGTCGATTTCAGGGGCATCTACAGTGCTAGTATCGAAGCTAACCCTTTTGGAAAGCTTGCGAGAGCCGTGAGGTTGGTCCGCAGGAAATTTGTCCTTGGTCGGCGTAGAGAAGAGGTCACTGCGCATATCCTTGTTGATGACCAACTTCTTGACGCTGCCGTTGTTGCCATAATAACGAGGGCCCGAGCTGGCCGAGAAAGCTCCTGGGGCGAGTATGCTGTCCTCGGCATTGAAGCTTCGTCTCAAGTTGCTGGTCGAGACGCTCTTGCTGAGGCTACGATTGAGGTTCGAAGATCCCAGCAAACTACGACTGACACCTCCTGGCGTGCTGGCTGCACTGGCTGGACTGCCTCCCGGCGTACCGTATGTGCTGTAGGTGAACCCGAAGCCTCGTTTTTGAGGAGTGACGAATCGAGCAGCCGAGGCCGGGTTGAGCTTGTACATTGGTAGGATAGAGCTTCTCCTCGGCTTCGTTTTGCTGGACAGAGGTGTGGCCAGAGGACCAGGGTTAGGTGTCTCTGCACCGGCGAGATTGGAGAACAAGGAAGGCGAGCCGAATGCCGATACGTCGTTTATGTTGGCGGTGAGAGAAAGGTTGCCGGCATTGACTCCTTGCGAAGGACCTAGAATGGAGCCTTGTGACTGCTGTTGAGTGTGGTTGCCAAACAACGAGTTTTGCTGTTGTGGATTTTGGCCTCCGAAGAGACCGGCGCCAGTTGGCTGCGAGTTCCCAAACAAGCCGGGCTTGGACTGATTCTGGCCGGCCGACAAAAACATCGACGACTGACCGGCCTGCTGAGTCTGATTATTGGCCCCAAGTGCCCCGAACAATCCGCTGCCTCCGCCTGTGTTGGTTGCCTGCCCGGCGGTGTTGGATCCAAAGAGTCCAACCCCGGGAGCTGCGGGTTTGGATCCAAATAAGCCACCACCTGCGGCGTTGTTGGTCCCTCCGAAAACATTCGAGGACGACGCCCCACCGCCAAAGAGGCCACCCGTAGTAGATGCAGCTGCACCGCCACCGAAGAGACCACCGCCAGCTGGTTTCTGCTGATTGCCGAATAAAGATGGGGCAGACTGCTGCTGACCCTGCGCGCCGAAGCCGCTGCCGCCGCCGCTGCCGCCGCCCCCTGCTCCCCCAAAGACCGAGCCCGTGCCCTGCTGCTGAGGCTGTGCCTGAGTACTGTTGCCGAACAGTCCCGTGCCGGCGGACTGGCTGTTACCGAACAAGCCGCCCGGGGCGCCAGTGTTGCTATTTGTGTTAGCAGAACCGAAAGCGTTGTTCGCGTTGGCATTTCCAAATCCACCCGAGTTTCCACCGGTGTTTCCAAAGCTGAAACCAGTAGGCTTGTTCTGGTTTGCGGCGGCGTTGTTTGAGCCGAAGAGACCACCGGCAGCGGGGGTGGTATTAGATCCGAACCCAGTAGTTGTGTTTGAGGTAGCAAAACCACCCCCAGAGGCAGCACCAAATAGACCAGTTGATTGTGCTGGCTGAGTTGTGGTCGTCGTCCCGCTGCCGAATAGTCCACCCGAAGCCGGTTTCGATTGGTTGCCAAACAGACCACCACCGGTTGACCCAAATCCTCCCGAGGGACCAGTACCAAAGCCTGTGGTAGAGGTTGTTGTGTTGTTGTTCGCACCACTACCAAAAAGACCTCCTCCGGTGGATGTGCCGGTTCCAAACCCCGACGACGGCTGCTGGTTTGTCGAACCGAATCCTGTGTTTCCAAAATTGGAGACACCAAAAGCGCCGGCTCCACTGGCATTGCCGTGTCGGCGACCTTGAGCATAGTCGGCCAGCCTAAGTTCATCAGCAGACCACTTCTTGTACGGCTCCTGGAACAGGATGTTTTGGAAAGAATTCGCCTGGCCCGCAGTTCCCTCAGTCTCCTTGTGCGCCTGGAACGGAGTGATGGCGGTGCCTGGCGGATCGCCTAAATTGGCCCCGATGCCAGGGTTGTTTGACGCGCCGAAGCCTCCAGTGCCACCGAAACCCCCGGACGTATTACCGCCGAACAATGAGGAGCTACCGGTGCTATTGTTGTTAGTCGCGGCGCCAAACGCAGGCTTGGTACCCCCAAATAAGCTACCACCCGTCGCTCCGAATGGCGATGCAGTACTTGTGGCCGGGGTTGAGCCAAATCCGCCGAAGCCCGACGATGGCGCGGTCGTACTGGTAGTGGCGGTATTGCTGGAGGATGCACCAAAAAGACCACCGCTGGCGGCATTGGCAGTGCCAAACGTGGGTTTGGAAGCACCAAAGGCCGTGTTTGTGTTGGATGATCCAAAACCACCTACAGAAACCAAAAATCAGCAGGTCGCTCGTCAACGACGGCCAAGGAATGTCTGAAAGTGCGAGAGGGAGCATACCTGACGCACCGCCGCCGAAACCTCCGCTTGTGCCGCCAAATAGGCCACCGCTACTGTTGGTATTATTGTTTGCCCCGAATGCGTTGCTCGAAGCATTGCCGGTACCAAAGCCTGGAGCGGAGGACGTGTGAGCAAGCCTGTACCGAGTCGAAGGCACTCTGATGATGGGGGACGAAGAAAATGCCGGCTTACCTGTAGTGGTATTGCCGGTGGAACCGAAGCCTCCAAAGCCAGAAGACTGCTGGTTATTGGGATTAGTAGAGCCGAAGCCGCCAAATCCAGTAGTGCCGAAAGACATGATGCAAATAGCTTGGTTTGGAAGTTGCTGTAATAATGGGGATAAATCGAGTGCAGGAAAGTAACGGCGCCTGTGGACGAATCTTGTTCGTCACGGATGCAGGTTTTTCGCCTGGAATCAGTCGATGGCGCACATGTAGTGCAATCCGGATGGAAACGACAGGTGGGCTTGATAAGCCGCGGGCGCGTCGGATGAGTTTGGTGACGACGTGACGTGGGTTGAAATGTGTTACGCAGCCGGGCTGTCGAGGATTTTTCTTGGGGGGGGGGGATGGAGTATCCTTTGAAAGAGAGCTGCGCGACTGAGAAGGAAGAAGCGAAGGTACAGGTTGCTGATCGGCGTGGGGGCAGGGTGGCTGGGGGGAAGCCACAGCTCGTAGCCTGAGGTACCGTACCTTAGGTGTTGAGGTGCCAGAATCCTCAGATAGTCATACAAGGCCAAAGGTTGAGGTACGATGTCAGACCTCGGACGGACAAGATTATCAACAGCGGCAAGAAATGTCCGACAAACAAAAGCTGCACCCGCTGACTTTGTTGTTAATTACTGAAAGTGAGAAGGCAAGAACTTATATATGCGTACTGCTGTTCCCACCTTCGAGGGTGTTTGTATAGCAATTTCTGTCAGGAATAACGCGCTCGAGAGGTAGAGTTTACACCAGCTAAACCTCAGGCGCTGGCGCTATCTCCATAGGCCTCGCCTTACTTAAACCACTTAAAATAGAACTTTATATAATATATATAGCTATATTTAGTTATATATGATATATACTAGATATTACCTCCTAGTTATATATAATAATTAAAAGTCTTAGATTACTAAAAAGCTATTAAGTTAAAAAATATATATTATAATAATTTAATATATTTTAAATATTAAGATATCTACTGAAAATACCCCTCTTTTAATCTTTAAAAAGTCTAATTAGTAGCTGATTTAATATAATACTTTTTAAATAGAAGCTAAAACTTATAATTTATAAGAATATTTCAATTTTAAGATAACTATATATCAAAACTTCTTTTTAAAATTTCTTGAAAGATTATTCTTAAGTAACTTTCTAAAAGCTAGGTAGTATTAATAAGTTTTTAAAATATCTAAATTAAATATTTTTAAGAGTTCTATTCCTATTAAAGTAGATTATAAAGAAGGTTAATAATTCTTAGTAGATATTATTAAAACGATGTATATAAAGAATATGATACATTTTATAGAATAAAGTCTAATAGTTTATTTAGCCTTCTATAGTTTCTTTATTTTAAAAACTTAAGAATATTAACATGAATAGTGAAATTAAACTTATATAATAATATAAATCTTTAAATATATAAATAGAGTAGTTTAATATTAATACTACTGTATAGAAAACGATATAGTAATATAAAGTGCTAACTTCTATAATTAATTTAATATTAGAGATAACTTATATTATTAAAATATTATTTTAATATATTAGAAGATATGTTAATCCCCTAGACTTAAATATTTTATTATAAACATAGTAATTAAAATATAGTTTTAAAAGTAATAAGATAGTATATATAAAATTCAAATAGTTAATCATACTCTTTGTATTAAAAGAATATGTTAAATTAATAATTTGATATTTTATTAGTCTTCTTACTAATTAAACCCTATAAATAAAACTATATATTTATAATTTGAAGTTATTTCAATTTTATACTTTTAGATAAAATTGTTTTAACTATTATAGAAGTAATATAATATCTTACTGAAGTTCTCTTATATAGTAAGATTAATTATAATACTTTTAATATTATAATAAAAACTTTAGCTACTATCTCAAATACTTCAAATAATAAGAAACATTTTTAAAGCTTAGATAAACTTGGAAAATTTGAAGCTTTAGATAATAATAACTATACAATTAGCCTTCTTACTAAAGTAGTTATAGTATTATTCAAAAAGTATTTTATAAAAGAAAACCTTAATAGTATTTTCTCTAACACTTTTTTATCTTTAATTTCAATACTTTAATTTATATTTTCTAAGACATAAAGCGTTTTATAACTTTTTAAGGAGCTCATATAAGAAACTATATTTAATATAAGTGAAAGTTTATACTTATTAAGAATTATAGAGATATAAATAATTTTATTATAATTAGTAGAAATAAAGAAATTAAAGTATATTTATATAATATCGTTTTTTATATTACTCTAGCTATAAACCTCGTCTTCTTTTAAAAATCACAGAAATAAGGCTACTTGTTACGAAATAAGCAGTAACGGGTGGTTGGTACTACCCTTTTAAGCTAAGCTAGCTGTTATTTGGTACTGTAATTAGCTAAAAGTTGTTTTATTTAAATAAATATTAATACGTAAGGAAAGAAGGCCCCCGCGTGACTACTGTTTACAGGTTTTTATAGTAATGGGACGGCCGATTACGTAGCTATACGTACTTACGTAATCCCTAGAAATCATTCTATAATAATTGCCCCTAGTTAAAAAAAGAAGCTACGCCTTTATAGTCCTACCTTCTAGTTTTTAGTCTGAATCATCGCGTTTTGAGTAACTACTACTATTACTAGTACTTACTATATTATTACTAATATAATTATCAAATTCATCAGAAGCATCGTTATTATTATAATTGCTATAATTATTAGATGTATTATAGTCGCTAATGCTTACTTCGTTAATATCACTTTTAGGAGTATTAGAGATATTATTATTAGAGTTTTCATTACGTATCCTATTAGTAAAAGTGGGTCTCAGGTTGTTATTATTATTATCAGTATTGTTATCGTCGTCGTAAATCCACTCATATAGAGAGTAGGTATTAGTACTATTCTTACCTTGTGTAGATATATAATTACTACCCTATATTTATATAAATCGCATAGAAGTATAACTACTATTATTATTAGAGGTAGTATAACTACTATAGGCATTACACATAGTAGGTAGTATTAATAATATTAATTACCATAGCAGTTACTATAGGATTAATTACTATAGTAGTTACTATAGCGTTAACTACCGTAGTACTTACCGTAGTTAACAAGTAACGACATTATTATTACCCTACTTTTAAGCTGAGGTCTATACGCTAATCTAACTTGTCTAATTAGTCCGATTAGCAATTAGATAAAGATAACGCAATTAATAAGAAGAAATTAAAAAAAGAAGTTATTAAGCCTAAGGCTCCTGCCTCCCCAAACCAACTAAGGGGGGTTCTGTAAACAAAACATATAAGGTAGTTACTACCCTCCTCAATAGAGTAGCTCTTACCTCACGGCGTTTTTAGTAAAAACGACGCGATTTAGCTATAGCTTCGTAACGCATTACGGATAGCCGTAGTAACCTCGTTAAAAAACAGGTTAAAGCCGTAGCCTCATTACTCGAACGGATACGTCAGTTATGCTACCATTTATTACGAAATAAGCAGTAACAGGTAGTCGGTACTGCCCTTTTAAGCTAAACTAGCCGTTATTTAGTACCATGATTAGCCAAAAGTTGTTTTATTTAAATGAATATTAATGCGTAAGGAAAGAAAGCCCCCGCGTAACTACTATTTACAGGTTTTTATAGTAATAGGACAGCCGATTACGTAGCCGTACGCGCTTACGTAATCCCTAGAAACCATTCTATAACACTACTAATAAGATATTAAACTAAACTACTTATCTTAATTATAGAAAAATAATTACTCTAAAATTATAACTATTAACATTTAATAAAACTAGTAAGTTTTTAAATACTACATACCTTATAAGAAATTAATTACTTTAGTAGTATATTTAGTATAATATAAACTTTCCCCTCAATATTAATACTACTAGTAGTATACTATAAATAGTATTTAAAAACCTTTAAAAAGTAATAAATAATTCTAATATTAGTAATAAGAATATCCTAATAGAAAGCTTTTTAATTACTTCATCTTAGTCATATGAGGTATTTATATTACTAATAGCTATTTGAAGTATAATAAATACTAGTTTATCTAAGAAGTATATTCGGTTTGTAATATCGATAAGATAAAATATAAGATTTACTATGTAGAGTATAAGAATACTTTATATACTACTTTAGGGGAATATATTATTTTTAACTTTTAGTCTTACTACTAGGGCTATAATAGCTATACCTAAGCTTTAATATTTATAAATAGAACTACTAATTACTGATAGAATTTCTATCTTATTAATTATACTAAAATTATTATTATAAGAGTATTTAAAAGCTTTATTATTTTCCTTAAATATTACTATAGTATTGATATTAAAGTCTTAAAGTATAATAATAAGGTTTCTAAATATAAGAATCTAAATTATAATCTGACTTCTTAAGATATATACTTCAAGCTATCTACTTTATATATTCAAAGTTAAAATAGAAATACTAAGTATATTATAACAGTTATTAAGATATATATGAAAACTATAAAGTATAGAAGTAAACTACTTTATAGGTTTTAACTTAAATTTCTATAAGTAGTAGTTTATCTTTATAACTAAATACTAATATATCTTTTAGACTAGTAAATACTATATTAGAAGCTTTATAAAACTACCTAAAAAGATAATACTATTAAGCTAGATTTAGCCTACTTTTATACCTATAGACATAAATACTTCATTCTTACTATAGATATAAATACTTCATTCTTACTATAGATATAAAATTTAAGTATAACTATGTAATATATTTTGAGGAGCATGCTTTTATTAGCTTCTTAGTGAACTATATTTCAACTAACTAATATCAAATATAAACTTAATTAAAAATAGAATTACAGTAACTTATAATATCTCTTTTAATAAAACTTTCTTTTCTAATAAGGCTTTAACCTTTCTATAAGATAACTTCAAATAGTTTAGTTCTAATAAAGTTTCTTATTAATTATAAGAATGAATAATTATAATAAAGCTACTTAAGATTAATTTAATTACTTATTAAAGCTTTAGTAAAAAGCTTGATGAGGTGATTTATATTAATATAAGAAGTAGCTATAGTAGCTTGAAGTTTTATATCTATATAGTAGCTATTCTAGAGCTTTATAAAAGACTATTCAAAATTATAAAACTTATATCAATAACCCCTTTTGAATTACCTATTATATTCTTCTATAATCTTATTTATATAAATAAAACTATAGAGGGATAAAAGACTTAAGTATTTTTAGAGAAAGTTAGATATAAAAGATAGATAAAATAGTTTATTAGAATCATTAGAAAATCTTTGTTTAAAACTACTTTTTTAATTAGTACTTTTTAGTTATCTTAAGAGATTTTAAAATACTCTTACTTATAGCTATAGAGTAATATATATAGTTAACTAGAAAGAATCTTAGGGGTTTAATCTTCTTACAGATTTTAAGACATAAATATTACGAATTCTAATAATAGACTTTAATTATAAGGTGAATTAAATATTAAAGAATATTTAAAGTATAGGAGAATAGAAATTACTACTTTAAAAGTCTTATAGAAAAAGCTATTACTACTATTTATATCTTACTGAATAATACTTATTTATCTATATATTAAAGCTATAATAATAGTAAAATAGGTTTATCTTAAGAGTTATATTAAATTATACTCCTAGAGTAAAATTAGTAGTATTTATATAAGAAGTTTGCAAATTTCAAAATACTACTAAATTTATACCTATAAGTTTAATAAATATAAATACCTCTTAAAATTTAAACTTAACTAGTCATTTATAGAAATTGATAATTACAAGATAATTTTGAGATTTATATAGTTATTTTAATAGGTATATTATCTTAAATTCTTATAATAATTACTAACTGCTTTAATCTCAAGCTACTTTAATATAATATAGTTAATATTCTTATATATATAATACTTAATAAAGTTATTTATATAGAGATACTACTAAGTTACTAAATAGAAGATAAGATTTATTATTTTAAATAAAGTATTACATAGCCNATCTCAAGCTACTTTAATATAATATAGTTAATATTCTTATATATATAATACTTAATAAAGTTATTTATATAGAGATACTACTAAGTTACTAAATAGAAGATAAGATTTATTATTTTAAATAAAGTATTACATAGCCTTTTAAAGTTTTTTCTCTTATAACAATATTATTTAGAAGTAAGTCTGAAATATTTGAACTTTAAACTTATTATAAAAAAGCTATATTATTAGCTTAAGGGGTTTATTATCTTCTTCTTCTATATTAATAACTATATATTCTCTTTTTCTTCAAAAGATACTTTTAAAATACTTAAAACTTACTTTTAAGTAGTATTATTAGAAGAAAGAGGACTTTTAAAAACCATAAAATATTTTATTAAAATAATAAATCTTATTTAATATTTAATAACTTAGGAGTATCTCTATATAAATAATTTTATTAAGTATTATATATATAAGAATATTAACTATATTGTATTAAAGTAGCTTGAGATTAAAATAATTAGTAATTATTATAAGAGTTTAAAATAATATATTTATTAGAATAGTTATATAAGTCTTATAATTATCTTATAACTATTAATCTCTATAGATAACTAGTTTAATCTTAATTTTTAAGAAGTATTTATACTTATTAAACTTATAAATATAGATTTAATAATATTCTAAATTTTTAAATTTCTTATAAAAATCTTATTAATCTTATTCTAAAAGTATAATTTAATATAACTCTTAAGATAAACCTATTTAGTTATTATTATAACTTTAGTATATAAATAAATAAGTATTACTAAATAAGATATAAGTAATAGTAATAGCTTCTATTATAAAACTCCTAATGTAAGAGCTTTTATTCTTTTATATCTTAAGTACTTTCTAATATTTAATTTACCTTATAGTTAAAGTTTATTATTAAAAGTCTTAATATTTATATTTTAAAATTCTTAAGAGGGTTAAACCTCTAGAACTCCTTTTAATTAACTATTTATATAATTCTATAGCTATAAATAGAAATATCTTAGAATATTTTAAAATAACTAAAAAATATTAATTAAAAAAGTAGTTTTAAATAAAGATTTCTTAATAATTCTAGTATAATATTTTATCCATCCTTTATATTTAACTTTTTCTACAAGTATTTAAGCTTTTTGCTTCTTTATAGTCTTATTTATATAAATAAAATTATAGAAGAATATAATAGGTAATTCTAGAGGGGTTATTAATATGGATTTTATAGTTTTAAATAGTATTTTATAAGGTTTAAGTATAGCTATTATATAAATATAAGACTTTAAATTACTATAGCTATTTTTATTATATTAACTATTTTATTAAGCTTTTTACTTAGGTTTAAATAAATTACTAAGCTGATTTTAAATAGTTCTACTATAGTTAATTATTCTTATAACTAGTAAGAAACTTTATTAGAATTAAACTATTTAAAGTTATTTTATAAAGAAGTTAAATCTTAATTAAAAAAGAGGGTTTTATTAAAAAGATATTATAAATTATTATAACCTTATTTCAAATTAGATTTTATACTTAATATTAATTAGTTAAAGTATAACTAATTAAAAAACTAATAAAAATATGCCCCTTGAGGCGTATTAAATAATTATATTTAAATTTTATATCTATAGTAAGAATAAAGTAGTCATAGCTATAGGTGTAGAAGTAATTTAAATCTAATCTTATAGTATTATTTCTTTAAATAGTTTTATAAAGCTTCTAATATAATATCTATTAGTTTAAAAGATATATTAGTATTTAATTATAAAGAAATACTACTACTTATAAGGTTTTAAGCTAGAATTTATAGAGTAGTTTACTTTTATATCTTATAGCTCTTATATATATTTTAATA
The DNA here is from genome assembly GCA_004366825.1 of Colletotrichum spinosum. Taxonomy (NCBI): domain Eukaryota; kingdom Fungi; phylum Ascomycota; class Sordariomycetes; order Glomerellales; family Glomerellaceae; genus Colletotrichum; species Colletotrichum spinosum. The sequence goes on from QAPG01000661.1 coordinate 15,360, forward strand.
ATTATTCTAATATATTTAATACTTCTATGTTAACTTTAAGTATATAGAGTAGAAAGCTTAAGGTATATATTTCAAGAGGTTAGGTTATACTTTAGATTCTTATATTTAGAAATCTTATTATTATATTTAAAGATCTTAATATTAATATTATATTAATATTTAAAAAGGGTAATAAAACTTTTAAATATTTTTATAATAATAGTTTTAGTATAGTTAATAAGGTAAAAGTCCTAAGAGTAATTAGTAGCTCTATTTATAAATATTAAAATTAAAATATAGTTATTATAGCTTTAGTAATAGCAGTAGAAGTTAAAAGTAATATACTCTTTAGGGGTAATATATAAGGTACTTTTAATTCTATATATTGGATCGTGCGTTTTATTTTATTAATATTATAAGTTTTATATACCTCTTAAGAAGGCTAGTAACTACTATATTTTAAATAGCAATTAGTAATATATATACTTTATATAGTTAAAATAAGATAATTTAGAGGTTTTCTATTATAATGTTCTAGCTATTAGTATTAGAGCTATTTATTACTTTTTAGAAGTTTTTAAATAGTATTTATAGTATAATACTAGTAATAGTAATATTTAAAAGAAGGTTTATACTATACTAACTATATGATTCAAATAGTTAATTTCTCGCGAGATATATAGTATTTAAGGATTTATTAGTTGTATTAAATATTAATAGTTATAATTTTAGAATAATTACTCTTCTATAGTTAAAATAAGTAGTTTAACTTAATATCCTACTAGTAGCTTTATTTTTATAATTACTAAAAAGAGATAAGGTTTATAATTAGAATAATATGGAGAGTAATATTATATAAATATAATTTAACTTTTTTATTTTTACTAATTATTATAAAAATCTTAGTATTTCTATAGCTTTCAATAGGTATAAGCTCTATATAATACTAAATATAATTTCTT
>QAPG01000662.1:0-16270 GCA_004366825.1 Colletotrichum spinosum
CTTAACTCTTATTCCTTCTATAAATACCTTATGAAATTAAGTATTACTAAAGAGAAGTATTTTATAATTAATATTATAATATTCTAATAATTATATAAATAAAAGGAAATCCTTAAGATCTATTAGATTAAGAGTAAAAATAACTTTATAAATAGTATAACTAAAAGATCTAATAACTAAGTTTTTAAAGAACTTAAGATAATAAGTAAAATAATAATATAAATAGAAGAATAAGTTATAAGAGCTACTAATAGTAATAAGAAGAAGAGATAAAAGTAAAAAGAAGGTATATAGGATAATAAGAAGAAAGTAATAAAGAGAGAGAAAGATATACTATAGCGGAAGTTTAAACTATATAATACGGTATTAAATAAAAGGCGTATTTTTATAGAGAAATACTATTTATAGTGTTTTTGCGGTTTTTAGCGTGATTAAAAAGACTTATACAACTAGAGGTAATTTTATATTAATTTTACGTTTATACTATTTTAGGAAGTTTAAACTATATAATACGGTATTAAATAAAAGGCGTATTTTTATAGAGAAATACTATTTATAGTATTTTTATAGTTTTTAGCGCAATTAAAAGGACTTATATAACTAGAGGTAATTTTACGCTACTTTTGTATTTTATACTACTTTTATTCTTTATATTACTTTTATATTTTATATTATGTTTTACGTTTTATACTCTTTTTACATTCTATACTACTTTTAGCGTTTTATATATTTTAGCTGTAAAAGAGAGTATTACTAGTATTAGGTTAAATATATTACTAAGATAGCTAAAGCTATAGTAATAAATAATTAAGTAGTCGACCTATTGATTTAAACTAATAAGAATAGAAGGATTATTATATAGATTTATCCCTATAGTATATAGTATATATATATATACTATAATTTAGGAATAAATATTACGAATAGAGATAACTAGTTACATACTATTTACACAATCGATTGAGTACAACGTTTACTAGTTATAAATTAATAAATAATAATAACAAATAACTAGAATACTAGTTTATACTTATACGGCAAGATTACGTATAGTGTGTATTACCCTCTAGATTAAGTAATAGTTATATATATTAAGTTCCAATTCTAATAAGGTTTTCTCTATATTAATTATTATTAAAAAGTCTTCTATTATTATAGGATTAAATATTAGAACTAGGGATATAATTATTTATAGTAATATATAACCTTATTATTAATCTAACTAGTTATAAGTTAGTATTAGTATAAATACTATTATTAGGTAAAATCTATAGTTAAATCTATATATAGGAAGGGTATAGAGTTTAGATATTATTTTAGGTATAAAGTAAAAGTAATTAAATAGAAATATCTAATTATAATTATTATAATTAAAACTATTAGCATATTATATTAAGTTTTAATAATATCATGTTAAATACTATACTTAATTAATAGTTTATAGATATTCAAAAAAGGATTATCTAGTTATTCCCTAAACCGTTATACTAAACTAGTAATATTAGAAACTGGATATTAATTAGATAATACTTCAATATTAATACTATATTATAATACTAGTTTTTAGATACTTGAGAATATTATAGTAATATAATTATAGGGATTTTAAAAACTATCTAATTATACTAGAAGTATCTATATCTATATAGGTATGACTTATATAATAGCTATACTTAATATATTAAAATTATTTACTAGTAAGAATAAACTAAATTTTATTATATTTATGTAGAGACTATAAGTCAACTTATGTTAATAGTAGAAAACCTTTATATTAATAATACAAAGCTTTGTCTCAAAGATAAATAGGATTTAGTTTATAAAAGAGATGTTAAGGTTATAAATTTCAAAGTTATAATAAATATTTAAATAGAGTATTTATAGTTAGTAATAATTAAATATCTTAAGATATTGAAATTATATATAACTATAAAAATATAAAGACATAAGGTTATTATAGAAGGAATTACTAGTAATTTATTATTAAAAGGTTAATAAAAGATAAGTATATTAGTTATAGTTATAAAAGGTTTAACTTTAGATCAACTAGAGGCTAACTATAGTAATTAGTAAGGAAGTAAGAAGGCTAAAGTTATACTTTTAGAAGTAATATATCTACTAATAGTTATAGTAGAGAGCAAGCTATTAGCTCTTCTTCTATACTAAAATAGTAAGTTATAATATTAATATAAATTAAGTTATTTAGTAATAATAAGTATTATATAATTCTAAATATGAGATTAATACTAATAATGAGAATGTAAAGAAATCTTAATATAAATAAGCTTCCAAGTTTAATTATTAGATTATGTTATATGTTATAATAGTAAATCAAAAATTATAATAGTAATATATATTACTACTATATCATTACTAAATCAATTGAGACTTTTATTCAAATACTTTTATAAATTAAATCGAATGTTGAAATAAAGAATTTGGGAATACTAAACTTCTTTTTAGGAACTTACTAATAATTTAATAAGAATGAAATAGTAATCTTATAAAAGGATTATGTAAAAGAAATATCTTAAGTATTCAGAGAACTCTCCTATTTAATTATCACTCTAATAAAAGTAAAGGTTTAAGGTTTTATTATACTAATAAAAAGATACGTTAATGAAATACTATAGTAGTAATACTACTACGCTTTGAAACGTTTCTAATTTACTCTTTAAATAATATATTTAGACTCATTACCTAATTATAAATTATACGTAAAACCTTTATATAATTTTAGAGATGTTAATAAAAAGAAACATTTCATTTTATCTATTATATTAAAATATGAGATAGAAATTATATTCGTTATACTACCAAAAGGAATAGAAGTGATAATTTAGAATTTCACAGACAAATAGATAGTAATTATATTGGTTATAAAATAATATTCAAATTAATAATTAAATATGTATTGTTTATAATTAGAAGTTTGATATTGTAGACATCCTGATATTAGACTATTCTAGTAATATTGTCTATAGGAATCAAATATTATATAAAATCTAATATTACTTTTAAAACTATATAAATGTAAAGCCTTTTTAATAGACTAGGAGAAATATTCACTAAGCCTATAGTAATATGAATAAATCATACTAAGTTAAATATATTTAGTAGAAAAAAAAACTTAAATAATGAAATAAAATGCATATAAACTTACAATTATTTTATAAGAGAAAGAATAAGTAAACATGAAGTCGTTTTTGAATATAGAGAAATTAATAATAATATATTTAATAACTTTGAAAAACCTTTCAAAAACTACTATTGAAATGATATAGAAATGTTATAATTCTTCAAAAGAAATACAAAAACCTAGGGAATAATATTAAAATAGTAGACTTATTATTTTATTAAAGAGAAATATAATAGAAAGATTCTAAAATGTTTTATAAGAAGTCCTAGTAATTCTCTAGAAAAGGGTTATTCTAGAGATTTATATAAAAAAACTATTAAGTCCTAGAAATAAAGAAATGATAACTTGAATTCTAATAATAAGTATAAGGCTTATGGTTTTAAGAATATGTAGTATTACTATTCAAATTTTATTATATAATGATATACAAAAGAAGCTTATCTTTTACATATAGTATTAAATAGATTATATCTATCATATGAATAACTACTTTATATTTCTAATTCTTATTTATAGTCTTTGTTATGTATAATGTATGATATGTAATCTATTGCTCTTCCTTATCTATATTTTCACAATAGAACTGAAATTCCCTGGAAATCTATATAGCTATTTATAATTAAATTGTATATTAATAGGTATAATAGCATACAGGTATAAAGGTATGAGGTTATCGTAGAAGGAGTTATTAGTTATTTATTATTTATAAAAAGGTTAATACAGAGAAGGTATACTAGCTACTATAATTATAAGACGTTTAGTTTGTAATTAACTAGAAACTAGCTATAATAATTAGTAAGAGGTAAAAAGGCTAAAGTTATATTTAGAGACTAATATATCTACTAGTAGTTATAATGGAAAATAAACTATTAGCTTTTCTATTTGAATTATATATAAGTATAAAAATCTAAAGATCTAAGAATATAAAGTTATTATAGAAGCCTTTCGCTTCGCATAGAGAACATTTAGTATCTAGCTAGGATCTTTACCCTAACTTATCCTATACTAATAATTATAACTATAGTTACTTTAGGTTTTTAAATTACTACAATATTGCTAACCTTAAGTTATCTTACTTAATAATACGATCTTAAGCTTACTTAACTATTAGCTAATAACTATAAGTTATAGATTTCAATATATATATCCTTTTAGAATAATAAAGTAGTATTTAATAAGCTACTTCTAATATATATATAAAGTATTTCAAGTTATTACTAAATATCTATTTTTAAGTATTAGATTCTTTTTGATTTTCTAAATCTTATGCTTTTTAGTTATACTAATAACTTTATCTACTAATAATATTTTAAGGCTCAATTTAGTTATCATTACTTTGAAAAAGCTAGGGAAAATAGTAAAACTACTTTCATATAATATTAGTTTATTTTAGCCTTTATAAAAGTAATTATAATTCTTATAGTTATTAATAGCTTTAATAAGATTGATATTTATACTAAGGTCGTAGGGGCTGAGTATAGTAATAGTGGGTAGTTCTTATTACTATTATTATTAGTAATAGTATTATTATAGAGAAGGCTAGTCTTCTATTGCTCTCTTTTATCTATAAGGCTAGTATTATTAAAGTATATTAGTAGTATTATTACTAGCTAGTATAAGTGAACGTTATAAGTACTATTATAGTAAGTTTAGTACTTTAAAACTACTATTAGTATATTAAGCTATAACTTACTATAGAGGCTTTTATATAACCTATATTAGTAAGTTTACATACCTAGTTACTACTCTATTACTTTATATTGCTTATATATCTCTAAGTTAAAGTTAGGTCTAAACTAAATACTATACTATTAAACTCTTTCTACTATATTTACCTATAGAGATATATATAAGTTTTAGTATATTATTAAGTTTGTTTCTATTATAGAGATTTTATACTAGGTTTTATATAAAGCTACCTATTAGATAGGGGGCTAAATATATAGTGTATTATAATTCAAAGTTATTATAAAAAGGTTATTAATTATATAATATGGTTAGGTTAACATAAACTAGATATACTAGATATACTAGTTATAATTATAGGAGATTCAGTTATAGATTGATTAGAAGCTATCTATATTGATTAATAGGGTGATAAGAAAACTAAAGCTCTATTTTAAAATATAATATATTTACTAATAGTTATAGTAGAAAGTAGACTATTAGTTTCTCTTATAAAATATTAAGATATTTCAATTATCCTGTAATTAAAAAGAAATGTTTAAATAATTTTCGAATATTACTCTTTGTTCTGTTATAAAGTTCGAGATTTAATAAGAAGAGGAAACTTATGAAAGAAATCTTAAATAAAATATCAATAAAGACTTTAAGCAGTATTAAGAAACTACACTATTAATAAAGCTTTTAATATTTATGAAATATATTAGAAATAATATATTCAAGAAGTAGAGTTTATATTAGTTAAAGCTTAGGTGCTAGTACTCTTTCTATAGGTTTTATCCTATTTAACCTACTTGTAATATAGCCTTCCGTGGTATGTATAGCCACATTTATCTAAATATAGTACTTATACCCACCTCTACTTTAATTGGAACTCAAAGACTCATTGCCCAGTAAAGTAGGTACGAAACACCCATATGTCTATAATACCTATATATACAGAAAATACCTTATTTTCAATATTATTATTATTATATTTAGTTAAGCTATTAAAATAACCAACTTTAATTAAAATAAAGAGAAGTATATTCAAAGGGTTATTCTATTGATTTATAAAAACCTAGACTTAAAACTTACTATAGTTCCTAATAAATACTAAATATTATATAAAAAGATATGTTATAAACTTTTAGAGATAATATCTCTCAAAAACTACCTAATATATAGTTAACAACTTTCCCAGAATTAAGAAAAAACTCTTTATTACTATATCAATCGAATACATTATCTCAATCTTACCTTATAGTAAAACCTTCTCGTAAATACTATAATTACCTATGAGCTAAATCCTATAAAAGTCATAGAATACTTCTTCTAACTATCAATTCTATATTAACTAGTTACTTTGTTAAGAAATATAGATACTTCTATACTAAAATGAAAAATCTCTATATAACATAGAAAAAGTCTAAATATATGAAAGTTATTAATAGATAGTTTCTAATATTATGAGAGATTATTTAAGTGTATAGTATATTACCTGCTAATATATAGAACATGAATAAGACTAGTTTCTAAATACAGTTTAACAAAAATAGAATAGTTATTACTAAATATAAAAAAGACCTATTACTTTACTATTCTGATTAATAAAAAGCCAGTCATTACTATTAAAACTATATCTATAGTAGAAGATTATATACTAGTTATCTAAGTCTTTAATAGATTTATTTATATAAGTAAATAGTATAATATTTAGAATCTACAAATAGATGTAATAATCAGAATATTACGAACTAATTATTTAAATAACTAGATATATCTTAATTAGATTGAGTATTTTAATTTGTATTTAAAAAACTAGACTTAAAGTGATAAAAGACTCATCTTTATTAATAATTATCATTTTTATTATACTATTAAATTTCTATAGTATTATAAAGATTATAAGATCCTTTCTTTTAGCTTTCTTCTTTATTTAATCTATCTCTTCTCATTATTAGATCCAATAATATTTCAACTTCTTAAATAGGATTATAATAAAACGAATAATATCATAATTAGAAATACTTATACTAATATTACTTAGTCAGAATTCCTTAGTTTTATCTAAACTATTTATAAGTTAACTTTTAAATATTCTACTATTATATCTACTTTTAGGAAAACTAGAATTAACTCATTCAACCTATAAATAGTACTAGAGAAGATTATATTTTAAAATAGTACTCTTCTTATAACAATAATACTATGTAATATAATATCACTAGCCATATTCTCTTCTAGTACTTTTATAACTATAAGGAAATTTAGAGAAATAATAGATAAGCTTTTTCAAAGAATTTAGAGATTATTAATAAGTAGATTAAAAGGTTAACTAGAGAAGTTTTACTATTTAACTATAATTTAACTAAGTTTATTAGAGAAACTTTCATCTAGAGATCTAAATTAATCTCAATTAAAAGAGATTTCTTAAATATGGATTTAACTAAAAGAGTCTATAAAACTTATTATTAGATAGAAAATATACAATTATGGATAGAAAGGGTATATATGTAAATTAAAGATAGAAAGAAAATAATACAATAAAGTAAAAGATAAATATATTAAAATTATAAAATTAACATAATTTCTAAACTAAACATTCTACTATACTATTGAAAGATAAGCTTTTAAAACTGTAAAAAAGCTTAGAAGATGAAAATCAATAAAAGATTATAATTATTATATATAATTAATAGTTAGGGTTATAGTTGTTTATTAAACAAGATTCATAGTAAGAATAACTTCAATTGATTATTTTTAGATATATAGGTTTTATAGACATATAGGTATTCAGCACCCACTTTAGTAGGTGACGAGTCTTCGAGCTCCAATTAAAGTGGGGGCGGGCACGGGTACACACCAGACTTTGCCCCCTAATTACATGCAATAGGAGATGGCGCCAGCGACCGAGGTTTAACTGGTGCAAACTCTTCCTCTTGAGCGCGTTATTCCTGACAGCTGAGCTCGGTCACTTCCCTTCAGCGCACAGCCATGGTCGCGCCGTTTGAGAGAGTCTCGTTCCATACACGATCGTGCGTCGGTCAGTTTTAGGCACTCATCCGAATTGCTCCTCTGGGGCCCAGCTGATGCAAACCAGTATCAATTTGATTGGCCTAACGCCGGCTGGCCCTGATCGGGTGAGATGCTTTTTCGGCGGTGGTGGTTTCCTGCCCTTGTGAGCGTGGGGCTTCTTGACCTGCCTGCTATGCGCTGCAACTGTCCTAGACGCGCGGAGCAGGAGACAACGTCACATCCGCGCCTGTCTCCCTACATCTCAAAATGCATCAACTTATATTGGTTACAGCTGTTTTACCTTAGATACCTTAGATGTCTCGATTAGCCATGCGCACGATCGTCAGTAACCCTTCCTCCGTCAACCGTTGGCTTCGGTCTGCCAAGAGGTAGGTAAACCCTCTTGTGTCGATGCAGCTACGAGCACTTACTCATATAAGCACTAGCACCTATTGATGGGTGGGCAGTATCTGGCCGAGCACTCTTTGGCCGGGTTGAAAGGGTGTGTCCCTTACGTACAGGCATAGGCATTGCCCCAAATGGCACGGGACCCTTCTCTCGAACTTGGTTGATGTCTTGAGACCCTATTCATGTCATGGCATGTCTCGGGGCATCGTGGTTGTTATGTCTGTGCAGTTGCGAGTGCTCTGAGAGAGAGGGGCTGTTGTTGTTGACATGTCTGATGCCTCGAGGACAGCAGAGCAGATTAGCTAGCTACATATGGACAGGGCCACTGCGCATGGAGTATTCGCCTCATTGTCTATTGTTGAACCTCGTCGCTGAGCCTAGGGTGAGGGCGAGACCATCTCGCACGCGCAGATATGCAAGTCATTCTGCAAGACGAGGTTGAACCGCTCGCTCCGCCCCCCTTCATGCTGCGGCGCCTAGTTTGCATATTCGACTGCGGCTCTTCTTATCCCTTGTTGGTGGCTCGGGCTTTCCAGCCGAATACCGGTCGCACCATCTCCGGAACGTTCGTGTGGTTCCCGTCGTCGGCCGCCCCATGTTGGCCGCTGTCTCAAGCCTCTGGACCGACGCTCGCATGAGGCTCTGCTCCAGCGATCTTGCCACAGCCTCATCAAATCAATGTCTGTTCAGATTAGGGCCATGAGCTTATGCATCTGCGCCTGGCGGGGTGTGCAGGTACCTTCCAGTACTTTGTAGCTTCTTTTGGTCACACGCAAGAAGATGTGTTTGACTTGGAGGATTGGCCATGCAAAGAAAGTCTCCCAGCACAGCTAAGCGCAGCTTGTAGCCCTAGCTACTACTGAGAACACAAAGAAATGATAAACTGGCAGTGGGGGCAAGACTGGTCTACCCAAATACAGATACTCAGAGGGTTCCTCAGTTTCTTGGACTGAATGCTCTATAAGAGAAGAGTTTCCCACACCAACCAATTTAACCTTCCTGGCCATCACCCAGCATCCTCTAGCTGTCCCTTGTATGTCTTCTCTCCTTTCTCTTTTCCATCCTTTTTGCATTGTGTAATCTTTTCCTGCCGGTCAGGACTTACCTTCTCTCACGATTGCTATGGCTTACATCAAGACCGCATTTGCAATTGGCCTTCTGGCTACCGCCGACATGGTTGCCGGCCACGCTGCCATCATTGGAGCCACTGGTGATGCCGGTGGTCAGGGGATGGCCCTCGGGGTTGATTCTAGCACACCACGCGACGGCACCCGTCGTAATCCCTTCCAGCAGGACAGCACTCGTTTCAAGGGTGAAGCTGCCGACACCTTCGGTGAAACGGTTGGTGCTGGACTTAACCGCCTTGAAAGCGGTACCAAAGCCATCATGGCCGAGACTGGACAAATGCTCCCTCAAATTAGCCCTGGTGGCTCCATCGACATGACTCTTCACCAAGTGAACGGTGATGGGGGTGGTATGGCGCTCTGATTTTCAAAGTTTTATGTGGTGAGCTAACAATGTTGGCAGGACCTTACGACTGTATGATCAACGCCGACGCTACTGGTGCTGAGTGGACCAACATCAACGTTGTCACTACACCTCCGGGTCAGAATTCCCGCAACCGTGAGGGCGCCATGACCGACTTTCCCCTCAAGGCCGCTATTCCGGCCGCACAAACTTGCACTGGAACTGTTGCTGGTCAATCCAATGTCTGCTTAGTCCGTTGCCAGAACGCCGCGCGTGCCGGTCCCTTTGGCGGTATTGTTCCCGTTCAGATGGCTGGCACTACCACGCCGGCCGCGGCTCGCCGCAATCTCATGCTTTCCATGAAGAGGAGTGAGAAATTGCTGGCTAAGATGGTTAAGCGAGCTCAGTCAGCGGGTCCCGCTCCCGAGGATGATCCGGCGTACCTGGCCGAGCTTCGCGCTGATGGTGAGGAGATTTAAGCCATCTCCGGCCGAAATGAACCTGGTATTGGAGGTTTTAGTGAGACGGAAAACAGCCGTTGGGATGTATGCCATTCAAGGCCACTTGCTTCTTACCACCATAGGCTGTCCTCTCTCTCATGGTGTAAATAGCCTCTAATGATATTCCTATCATGGCGTCGATTTGACGCGCACATGCATACCCACCCTCCTGTGTGGTGCAGTGAAGACAGGATCGAAACGATAGCCGTAGTGACAAGTGGCAGTGCCTAGTGTTGATAGTTGATGTCAAATTGATAATATTGTTATTGTTGAATCTAAATATAATACATAGCACTATAGATATAGTTGCTACTTCTGAGAAGTATATAGATATATAGTAAAGAAATATATATTCTATATATATTTGGTTTAGTTTCTAATAAGTAAAATATGATAGTAATATAAGTAGTCTTATATAAATAAATATACTTATATTTACTTATAATATATTATTTCCCGGTTAACGTAGTAGTTTAACGTCTAGCTGGCTTTTACTGTTTATAGTAAGAATAGTAGGTTTAAATCCTATAGTATGTAACTACAACTAGTATTTCTACTAATTATGTAAACTATATAGGAACTACTATTAGCTATTAGCTCTTATTAGTAGTTATTAATAGCTGGCGACTATTAATAGTTAATAGTAAGTATTACTAGCTAGCTAGTATTAGTATTATATAATTACGATTTTTTAAAGAAGTAATTATAATAGACATAGACTTATATATATTTTCTATGTTTATTAGTAGTAATATTAACTATCTATATTATTACTATTTAAGGTTTCTTCTATTTAAATAGTTCTTTAGAACCAGTAGTATCTATAGGGTAAATAAGGCAAAAGCTAACAACTAGATGTAACTACTTTTAAAAAGTCCTTTGACTTTAAATAGATTAGAGACTTTTAATATAACTATTATATTTATAATATATTATATATATATTTTCAATATAGCAACTAAATATCTAGTTTAGTTTCGCTAGGAATAGATTTAGTAACTAAATAATAGATCTATATAAGAGTAAATGTGGATATAAGGTTCTTAATATATTTAAATTCAATCTTTTTACTTCTAGATTAAATAAGTAAGTAATTAATCTATATAGAGTAAGTATAAGCATAAGGTTATTAATATATTTAAATCTAATTCCTTTACTATTAAATCTTATATGTTATAAGCCTTAATGTCTTTTAATATATGTAATTAAACTAGAACTTAACTAGGGCTACTAGTATTTCAATATATCTCCCTTTTTCGTAGACTATATCTTTATAGTTCTATAGTTTAAATAAAACTATTCCTAGATCTTAAAAGGTCTTATTTCTATAGTATATATCTTAGGTTTCCTTTTAGTTTTCTATTATCTATTATATTCTAACTAGATTTCTAGTAATCTTATTCAACTTTTATCTTTATAATAAGAAGAATAATAATATTTATAAAGTTTCTTAAAGCCTATTATATATTACTAGCCTCTTATATACTACTAACCTCTTATATACTACTAGCCTCTTATATACTACTAGTTTATTATATACTACTAGTTTATTATATACTACTAGTTTATTATATACTACTAGTTTCTTATATACTACTAACTCCTTATTACTATACCTTCTCATTTACTACTTTCGTTAATCTTACTTCTTATATATTACTTTTATTAATATAATTTCTCGTATACTATGGTTTTTTTATTACTATAGTTATTTATATATTATTACTATTATTATACTAGTACTATTATTACTATTAATACTTACTACTATAGCCATACTATTACTTTTCTAATGATCTTTTTTTAACTTAAAGCTATACTTATAATTTTCTTATCATTATAACCTCTTATATAATACTAGTCTCTTATTACTATAGTCTCTTATATATTACTAACTTCTTATTACTAAAGCTTTTTATATATTACTATTAATACTACTACTATTATTATATTACTACTTTTCTGGTAATCCCTTCTTACTTGATTTATATATATAGCCTCTTACTATTAAAAACCTTTCTGTTAGTCTATCCAGAGAGTAATATATGCTATATGTGATCTTGCTATATAGGTATAAAGTAGTATTCTAGTTATTTATTATTATTATTATTACATTATATAGCACGTAGTATTATATAAGGCTCTAGATCTATAGTATAGTAATTACTTACTAATTACTATATATTTAACTATAGCTAATACTATATACCTAATACTTATTATTAATAGGGTAAAGAAGATATACTACTATATATATAATAAAATATATAATTACTATATACCTTATAGTGTAATATAATTAATGCTAGTAACCTTTTCTTTTTACTATATATCTTAATACCTATCTATTTATATAAAAATAGTACTTTTAGTAATTTACGTCTTTTTGTTTTAATAATATTTAAATACTTCTTTATTTATTCTACTTAAGTTATTTTTCTTTCTATTCAAATAGTTATATAGTTTGAATTGATAAATTGTTTAAAAGTATAGTTTAATATATTTTTATGAAGATTTTAGTAATATTATCATCTCTATTAATCTATTATATTTCGTAGAACTTATAGTACTTATATAACTACTGTAATATTATAATATTAATTATAAAGTATTTTTCTTTAATAGTATTAAGTTTACTAAGATATTTATAAAGTAAGTATAAGTTAATATATATAATAGTTAGAATCAAAAGGAGTTTTTAATACTAGAGGATTTTCTTAAGTAATATAATTATAATATAAGTAGAATTTGTACTTACTATTATAATATATATCTCTAAAGTAAATATACTCTTGATAATTCTTTTACTTCTAATAGAAGTATAATATATAGAATTACTAAAGAAATTAAACTAGTTATTACTAATAGTAGTTTTTTGACTTAGGATTATTATGAATCTTAATTAAAATAGTAACTTAGTATTATTAGTAAGTAAATTATTAATAAAAATATAAAGGTATATTTTATAGAAATTAAGTAATATGAAGTTGAGGTTATAATTAAAATACTAGATTTACTACTTAAAATATTTATTAAATATAGTAGTATTATTACTGAAAGTTTGCTACTTTTATATTATATAGTAGAGGTCAAATAGCATTTTAAATTAGTATATTAAATAAGATATACTTTATAAGTATAGTATTTAGTATATACTTTTTTAAATATTTTAAATATTATATTTATATTAATAAGGGCTACTTTTTACCTTTAGTACTTTTAGTACAAGTAGAAAATATCACTATTAAGTAATAAGATACCTCTATTAAATACTAGTAGTATTACGTTTAAGAAGACTATTTTAGATTTAATTTTAAATAAGGTTTTTTAGAATTCCTTATTTTTATAGTATAAGAAAGTAGTAGTTAAAAAGTTAAAAGTATTATTAGTTTATATAGTTATAAAGTTAAAAGTATTATTTTTAAGATATAAGATAAAGATATATAAGTTCTATATCCATATTTCTATATGACTATTCTTTATAACATTGAGAATAAATTACTTACTAGTAGGTATTAGTTTTAATAAAACTATATAATAATTTGATAACCATTATAACAAAGCTTAAGGAATATTAATTCTTAAGATATAACAGTAATTTAAGTATAATATATATTATGAATTCTATTTTATTTTGATTATAGACTTATATAATATTATAGAGTTATATCATTATACTATTATATTACAGGAGAGTTAGAGCTATAGCTAAAATTAACTACTAGCTACTTTATGAGATTATTAATAATTATATTAACATTTCAAACTTATTATTATTTCTAAAGGTTTAGATTATAAATTTTAATTTCTTATATATCTTATTAATATCTTTACTCTTCATGTTATTAACAATATAAGATTTAAAGTATTTATAATTCTTATAGAAGATAGGATTATACTAAACAATATTTATAATACTATTAGTAATAACACTGTTAACTTTCTTTTTAATTAATATTTTAAATAATAGTCTAAATATTGTAATAATACCTTCTTTATAAAAGTTAAATATTAATACTATATCTAACTACTTTTAACTATAAAATATGTTATAAAATATAATCTTCAATTAAAATCTAAAGAAAGTAAATTATATTTATATATTATAAGATTTAATACTAATTAGATCTGAAGTATTTAAAATTAAAATTTAGTTACTTTTACTCTATACCTAGAATAATATCTAAACTCTGTACTCTATATATAGATTTAACTATAAACATTACTTAATAATAGTATTCATATTAATACTAACTTACAACTAGTTAAAATAGTAATGAAATTACTTATTATTATAAATAATTATACCTCTAGTTCTAATACTTAATTCTATAGTAGTAGAAGACCTCGTAGTAATAATTTATATAGAGAAAGCCTTATTAAAGCTAAAGCTTAATATATATAGCTAAAAGTAACTACTAAAGTCATAAGGTTAAGAACTTTTTTAAATATCTTAAAAACAAGATAAAATAGAATATCTACAAGAACTAAGTATTCTATAACTTATTATTCTTTTATATCTCTTATAATAAAATTAGAATCTCCTTAAAATCTATATAGCTACTTATAAAAAGAAAATTATAAAATAAGTATAGAAATATCTAACTATAACTATTATTACTAAAACTATTAATATATTAAACTAAGCCTTAATAAAATCATTCTAAATACTATAATCAAAAAATCTCCTTAAAATTTATATAACTACTTATAAAAAAATAACTATAAAATAAGTATAGAAATATCTAACTATAACTATTATTACTAAAACTATTAATATATTAAACTAAGCCTTAATAAAATCATTCTAAATACTATAATCAATAAATAACCTATAAATATTCAAAAGGAAATCGTCTAACTATCCTATAAACTACTATATTAAGCTAAAGATTTCACAGACTAAGTATTAATTAGATAATACTTTAATATTAATACCTTACTATAATACTAGTCACTAGATACCTTAAAGTATTATAATAATATAATTATAGGAATTTTAAAAGCTATTTAGTTATACTAAGAGTATCTATATCTATATAAGTATTATTTATATATTAGCTATACTTAATATACTAAGATTATTTACTAATAAGAATAAACTAAGTCTTATTATACTTATATAGAAATTTTAAGTTAACTCATATTAGTAGTAGAGAACTTTTATATTAATAATATAAAGTCCTATCTTAAAAGTAAATAAGGCTTAGTAGGAATATTAAAATTATAGATATTGAAATTGTAATAAATATTCAAACAGAATGCCTATAGTTAGTAGTAATTAAATATCTCGAGATATTTAAATTATATATAGCTATAAAGGCGTAAAAGCGTAAGGTTATTATAAAAAGAATTATTAGTTATTTATTATTAAAAAGATTGATATAAAGTAGGTTTACTAGCTACTATAGCTATAAAGGGTCTAGCCCTAGATTAACTAAAAGCTAGCTATAGTAGTTAGTAGGGGGATTAGGAAGGCTAAAGTTATACTTCAAGAGGCAACATATCTACTAATAGTTATAATAGAAAGCAAGCTATTAGCCCCTTCTATTTAAAGTTAAAGTAATATATTACTAATTATTTAAATAGAGACAGATTATTATTATTAATAGTAATAGTATTATTAGTATTTATAATAATATTAATCTATAGTATTTATTAAGTATTCTAAAGTTTTATAGGAATAACTATAAATAAAATTAGAATGTTATTATAAGAATATATATTTCTATATAATAATAAGTTTCTTATAGTAATAGTATAAATACTTATAGATTTCTTATAGATACGCTTACGTATTAGTATTTTAAAAATATAATTTAATATAGTCTTTTAATTATTCTTGAAATATAGTTTTATAACTATAGATTGAAACTTTTAGAAGCTATAAGGGAATTTAAGAATATATATCTTATTATATATAGTAAGGAGGTAGTATAAGTTTTACTAGTTGTTTTTTTCTTACTATATATATATAAGGGATTAAAATAGTAGGATTATAATTTAAAAAATATTAAAACTATTATATATTACTAAAGTAGTATTAATAGTATACTTAGTATACTTATAGTAGATT
>QAPG01000663.1:0-16150 GCA_004366825.1 Colletotrichum spinosum
ATATATATATATATATAGATTTATAAACTTTCTTAAGTTACTATTTATAATATCTTTTCATTTGAATGAAAAGACGTATGAACTAATTAATAGTGAATTCAATATATATTAATCGAATTTTAATAGTTACATTATTAAATACTTTAGAGTAACTAATATTTTTACTATCAGCTATTTATATTCTCTCTATAGATGTATCTAAGAAAAAAAAAACTTCTAGTTTTCTATCTTATTCAAAACTCTTTAATTATCATAATTATCTGAAGAAGAATTCACATGAAATAGAACTAGGCGTATTATAGGAATTAACGTATAATATCTTCAAAGAATATTTATTTAAAGTTTAATATTAAATTATAAACTAAATAGATAGGAATGAGGTTTAAGTTGATCTCTTAATAATTGGAATATTTATTCTTGTGATTTAAGAACTTAAGAGAAAAGAGTAGTTCTATATAGACTATTATATCTTAGATTCTAGTAACATCAATAATAATTACTTCTGACTATTAATGAAAAGGAAACTATACTTATTACTCTAAATAATATAAGCTTTAAAGGTTAATATCTATATAGCTTTTTCCAAGGTTAATACTAAAGAAAAAGGTAAGTATAAAACTATTTCTAGATATACTTTAACTGAGTTAAATAGTTTGTTATTCCTTTTAGATTAATAAGTATATTCATAACATTTTAGTATTATATTAATAGTATACTTTGAAGTATTCTCAATAAACGAATTATAATTTACTTAGATAAGATCTTTATTTATAATTATAAGTAAAAAAGCAACTATAAGACTGGAAGTAAATAAACCCTTAAGTAGTTATAAGAAGCTAGTTTATATTTAGATTTAGAAAGGTATAGACCTTCTATAAAATAGATTAAATATCTAGGTTCTATTATTCAATTAAGGAAAAGTATTTATTCAAATGTTAAGAAGATAAAAACTATATAAGAAAAAGAAATCTTTACGAGTATCTCTAGTATCTAGAGTTTTCTTAATATTATAAAATATTACTATAATTTAATTAACTATCTTAGTAATTTAATAGATATATATATAAAGTCAATATAGAAAGGAATATAGTTTTATTAAGATATTATATACTCAAAAGGATTTAGAATACTTAAGTTTATATTTCACTTAGAATTAGTTATTGTTTAATAGGATTCAGGATAGTATATAGTAGTAGAAGTAGATCACGCTGAAGTACTATCCATTAGATTTATTCTAATATATAAAGAGCTTCTACTTTCACTATTCTAATAGAAGTAAAAGAAAGTTCTATGATATTTCTAGATAAATAAGCCTTATAATGATTATTCCAAAAATATACATTTATTCTACTTTCTTACTCCTAGTAGTGCTTTAATAAGTAAGGTAAATATTTAAAGGTCTATTTCTTTATAGAATACTAGAAGTAGTTCAAGCTATATATACTATAACTATAACGCTTTACATATTATAGCTCTAGTAGTCTATATATTATAACTATACGATAATATATACTATACTTTAGCTTATATATTATAGTTATAATTTGTTATATATTATAGGTATAATAGTTTATATATTACATTAAAATATAAATACTATAATCATAATACTTTATATACTATAGTTATAGTAGTCTATATATTATAACTATTGATAGAGTTCTAATAGTATTGAAGCTATAATTAGAATTTTATAGTAAACCTTCTATATAAAACCTCAATATTTCTATACATAATACTTGGAAATAATTAATTATACTATTAATCAAATTACTATTTCTTCTTCTATTTAACTATTATTAAAGAGTGTATTTTAGATAAGGCTTTATATTGAGAAACCTACTACTATTATATCTTATTTCTCCTAATTCCATAGTTATCTATAATAATAACTAAATTATCAATTTACTTATTTATCTTTTTATTCTGATAAATCTTAAGCTTAGTTTTTGTTAACTAAAAGATTCTTGTCGGTTACGCTATACTATAGGGTATATAATAGTTACACGTGTTACTATGTATATAGAAATATACTTCCTACGCCCTACTAGTAATAAGTACTAAGTACCTAGTACTAGTTATAGTTAAATATGTAATAATTAGTAAATAATAACTCTACTATAGATCTAGAGTTTTAAATAGTACTATATATTATATGACATAATACTATCAATAACAAATAATTAGAACACTACTTAATATCTAAATAGTAAAATTATATTATATATATATTATTTCCTAGACAAGCTAATACTTACTACTAATTAACCTTTCCATGACTATGATACTATAGGTTAATAAAGCCTTTCATGAAAGAGAAAATAATTATAAAACCCTTCATTTAAAATATATAGAAGATCAAAGATTATAAGATTTATTACTTGTATATCCCAAACTACTCTTAGGTTTAGGGGCTTACTATGAATTTCTAAATTATATATTAATTCTTTATAGATATTAATATTCGAAAATTCACTATATATCTTTATTTCAATCAAAAACAGAAGACTTTCTACAATACTGTTAATAAGTTAACTATATACCTAATACAGTTATTTACTTAAGTATATTTAGTAAGTCTAATAATTCTTCAGAGTATTATTAAATGTTCATAATACTAGGAATTATAGTATCTCTAATTTCGTACATTTAAGAAACTTATATTATCTCCTAGAAATACTTCGTTTTATTCTTCTCTTTTTATAGGTTTAGCTAGAAATAATAAAATCACTATACTTTATAGAACTCTTAACTTTGATAATAATATCTAAAATAATATTTAAAACTAAAAGATTACTTTTGAATACTCCCCGTTTCACTAAGATAGTAATACTAAAAGTAAGTATTATGTTACTTAAAGACTTTCTCTAATATATTAACATTGGTCTTATCAGAAATATTTAATAAACGAACTATACTTACCTATCAATACTTTTAGAATTCTAACCTTTCTAGCTTATTATATAGCTTTCTATAAATATATAGAAGCATTTAGCTAAGGGCTTTTAACTACTCTAGAGAGATTTCAGAAGGTAACTTAAACCTATGTAATAATTTAATAAAACTATAATAATCTACTACTTTTAATAATACATTATAAACCATCAGGTTAAGGTTAATAAAAAGAGTAATTATATATATAGTATTCTTATTTAACTTATTAAACAACAGGAGTTTAATATTTAGAATAACAACAATATCAAAGACTGTAGGAAACAATACTTAACTTTTGAAATAAATCTTAAGTATTTCTTCAAATTCCTTAGAGATATTATATCTATTAAGTAATATACTAAGATGTTCTTTATAAGATTGAATCTAAGGTTTAATAAGTAAAACTTTCTAATGTTTCTTTATTAATAGTAGAGGAAAAATAATAATAATATAACTAATTAGCTTTCATACTTCTAGTATTAATATTATACTTTCTACTCCCCTTATTGGCTTTACTAGTATATAGTCTTTCCAGTATAAAGCTTTCTATATATTAAAGATATAGTATAGATAAAGTAACTTATAGCCCTTAAGGTAATTTAAATACTTTTTATATATTATTTCTACTATCCTTTTGGATAATATGTGAACTATATATACTATAGATTTTATAAAGCTTTATAATAAAACTATAAAGTATAGTAGAAACGTATATAATATCTTTGAAATGAAGATCTATATTGTTTACAATTACTATTTGAAACCTAGTATTTTATACTATATAAAGGTAAATATACTTTTAATCATATTAAAACATTAAACTAATAAGTATTGTTTTATATATTTAAATAACCTTAATCTTAACGTATAGTTCAAATAGATAAGGTCTTATATTAAAAACTATTTTAAAAATAATAAATCCTAATAGTTTTATTTCTCTAATTAGTAAAATATTACTTTTTAAAATATTTTAGTTAAGAGTTTTAAGAAGAATAAAAGAAAAGCTCTTGAAGCTTTTATAGTTAAAGCTTATATATATTTAGAGAGCTTTTCTTTTTGATCTCTATATAGATATAGTAATCGTTTTCTAACTTATAAGTATATATTATACTATATTTGAATACTAAGAAGTTTTCTTTAGTTTTAGAGTAATTTCTCAAGTATCTTATAATTAGTCACAATTAGCTATAAAGAAAACTATATTAATTCAAAAACTATAATACATTTAGAATAGTAGAAAGAATAATTAGAAATATGTCAATAGTCAACTTTAAGTTAATTATAAATATCTTTCTGTTGAAAAATATCTCTAAGATACTATGTTATAAAATAATTAATATTCTATTTATATTTATACCCTATAATATATGTATTTATCTCGTTAAATAGAGTTTACTTTTCTCTTATCATTAGAAGCTAACTATAAGACAGACTTTGGTAATATCTTAATAGAATTATAATAAACTTAAAGAATCTATACTTAGGGTGGAAATGCTTTACTAGACTATAGGAGTAATCATTATATAGAGTTTTAATAATAATGTCGTAAGTAAACCCTAGGGTTTAGGTTTATAATATACTTCTTACTACTTTCTATTGGATTTATTCCAATATATAAAGAACTTCTATTTCTATTATTCTAACAGAAGTAAGAAGAAATTCTACACTCCTTCTATATGGATAAGTCGTATAAAAGTTGCTCTATAATTATATCCTTATTTTACTTTTTTACCTCTAGTAGTTCTTAAGTAAATAAAGTAAAAGTATAGAGGTTTATTCTTTTATAGGGTATCAGAAGTAGTTTAAGCTATATGTATTATAATTATAGCGCCTTATACGTTGTAGCTATAGTAGCTAATATGCTATTGCTATACTATAGTATACGCTACGCTTTAGCCTATATGCTATAGTTATAATACGTTATACGCTATAGCTATAGTAACCTATATGCTACACTAGAGTATATACGCTTTAGTTATAATACGTTATATACTGTAGCTATAGTAGCCTATATATTATATTAGGATATATATATTATAGTTATAACGCCCTATATACTATAGCTATAGTAGTCTATATACTATAGCTATAGCTAGAACTTAAGTAATACACCTAGAATTCTAAAATAAACCCTCTATATAAGAACCTTAATATCTCTACGGATAATAGTTAGAAATACTTAATTATACTATTAATTAAATTACTATTTCTCCTTCTATTTAACTATTCTTTTTACGAACATCTTAGACAAGCCTTCATATTAAGAGAACTACTTTTATCATACTACATTTCTCCTAATTTCACAATTATCTATAGTAATAACTTAACTATCAATTTACCTATCTATCTATTTGTTTCAATATCTCTCTATTTTATTATTATAAAAATGTTTAGTATCAATAGCTTTAATTATCTACTAGTAATTTCTAATTACTTAAGTTAGTTTAATTAATTAGAAAAACCTATTTATAATACTTCTTTTAGATACTCCTAATATTAAATAGTTCTATTAGTAAGAAAGTTTAAATACTACTGTTATTGAACAGTCCTACTAATAAGAAAGTTTATATTATATATATTCTAAATAGTTTTATACTATACTCTTCCTTCTGTTAATTTATGAGAAGCTTCCTTCTTTCTTCTTTATATAGCTTTATTTCCTTTTTAGAATTATATAACTTCTTATTTCATGCTTGTTATAGTACTACTATATTACTATTTCTCTATTTCTACTTTTCTTTTTTATATTCTTTTTATTATTATATCTACTATTATTACTACTAATTCTAAACCTTTGAATAATAATTCTTCTTCTTATCATACTTCTTCTAAGCTTACTATCTTTACTTATAATAATTATATTATTAAACGTATTTCTGATAAGAAGGAGAATTAAGTTTTTAATATAATTATTTCTATTCACTTTAACTATTACTCTAAAAATAAGAAGAATAGCTTCTTTTAAATTTGTATATCAACTTATAGCTAATTCTATTACAAATATCTAAAGCTAAAAAACTAGATATAGATTAAAATCATACCTTTTTATTAATAGGTTTAAGCTATATACTACTAACTATTAAATTAATTATTTAATTCTTTCTAACAAATATATTTTATTCTTATAATTCTTATTATAGACAAGAAAGATGGTTTTAACAACTACTACACTTTAACCTTTTCGTTAGAGTTTTCTATTATAATTAAATATTGTAGTAACCATTTTTATTATATTTAATAAACACTTCTAATTCAAATTATTATTATACTTATTATCCCCCTTTTATATACTAAAAGTATTTTCATATTTATTTCTATATTTACTTTTAATTAGATTCTTATTAGTTTTATTGTATTATATAGATAATAATACGTTTCTCCTTTTTCCTTCCCTATTTGTATTATATTAGTTTTTCTATAGTAAAATTTTATAACATATTCTAATAGTTATATTATATCTCATTAATATTCTAGCTATTTTTCTGATTCTATTAATACTAATCCACCTATTTATTACTATTATAGAATTAGTAATTGCTATTAATACTGATAATATCCTACTTCTTACTAAATACTACTCATTATTATTCTTAATAATAAGAAGGAATGAAATAAGATAATAATAAGAGAGAAGAAGAATCTTAAGAATATATAGACGAATAAGGTAATAATTATCTTTTCATTTAGTTTATTTATATAATATTCAAAAAGGCTTTATAGAAATTTATATATGTGTTACAAAACTAATATAATATTTAATTTATAACCTATATAGCTTTTTACTATTAGTAAATCAATCTTAATCTATTATTCCTTCTAATATGTCTATATTATAACTTAGATTATATTATAATTTAATTATTAATAAAACCTTTTTAAGGCTTTTATATCAAAGTATTATAACCTTTCTGTTTTATTAGTATATTATAATTATCGTTCTATTTTAAAATATTCTTTACTATTAATATCCTTTGAATTTAACTTTTCTTAAACCTTTTTATTCTTCCTCATAAGAATTAAAATGGAATTAATATATATATATAAACATATATATATATATATTATTACAATAGTAATAAACTATCCTCTATCGATTTAATAAAATCAATATAAAATATTAAATAGATACTTATAGAAATACTTAATATAATATTTAATAGGTTTGACATATTGATAATTAATTATTTAAAGGTTATTTAATTAAATGTCTTATGTAATTAATTCACCTTATTATAATATAATAGTTTTGGTTTATACTAAAGGTCTTTAATCTATTTAAAGTTATATACCTCTTAGGACTTTCTAAAAGAAGTTATACTTAATAGTTAGCTCTTATTTTATAAATCCTATAGCTACTACTAATTTTAAAGAACTATTTAAATAGAAGAAATTTTTAATAGTAATAATACGGTTAGTTAATATAATAGCTAATTAATAGAAGGTATATATATATATATCTATTATAATTACCTTTTAGGGGATCGCAGTTGGTTATATAATACTAATACTAACTAGCTAGCAGTACCTACTGCTAGCTGTTAATAGCTACTAGCTGTTAATAGTTACTAGTTGTTAATAGCTGCCGGCAAGAGGTAATAGCTAGTAGTAGTTACTATATTTAGGTTATATAACTAGAAGGTATATAGCTACTAGTTGTAGTTACCTACTATAAGATTTGTCGAATTAATTATATTATTATTCTTAGATCTAAAATTACTTAAGAGACTATAGAGGTACTAAATACCTAGTAGGAGTATATTAATATAATCCTATAAGGTATATATATATAATATATCTCTCTCAATCTAATATACCCCTTTAGGCAGAAATCTCTAGAGCTCTTCCCTATTTATATAAGTTTTATAAATAGATTAAAAATAGATTCTTTTATTTATAAATCCTTTGAGAAGGTTATATAACTTTTAAACTTTCTTTTCGATTTCTTAAATAATAATTAGTAGTTATACAAAGGAGTATTATAATTAGTTAAGTAGTATTAATTTTATTTTTAATACTTATTATGTTATTAGTTAAGAGTTCTTAAGTTTTAGTATAAGTTGTTAATTTTATTAAATAGCTATATATCTTATTTCTTCTTTTTTTTCTTAGTTATGAATTTTTATTAAATTGTATATTAATCTTTAAAATAAAATCTTTTTAATGTTATATTACTAATTTATATAGAAATCTTAAGATGTCTTCTTCTATTTATAGAAATTCTCCTAAAAAGATCTTATTATTCTTAATATATCTCTTAATAATTCTAAGTTTATATAAAAGGCAATTAAGAGTATTATTTTATTTATTATTAATATAGCGATTAGTAGTAAAGCTATTAATAAAGATAATAAGAGTATAATTAATAATAAAGACTTTGAAGAAGAAATATCTTATTATTCTAAGAGAGTTATAAAGTATATTATACTTATTTTTAAATTATTTATTCTTATTTTTAAGAAGTAGAAGAAACTTATTATTACTAAAAGTTTTCTTATAGTTAAGATAATTAAATATCTTATATCTAAAACTACTAGAATAATTCTAATTTTATCTAGTTATAAATATAAATATATAAATAAAGAAGATAAAGAAGAATCATATAATCTTTATTTTAGTTATTTAATTCCTCTTATTAAGAATTATAGTATTCTTAAGATTTATTACTAAAGTCCCTATTATTACTATAAGTATTATTTTATTAATAGTACTTATGATCTTAATAGAGAGAAAACTATTTATTTTTATATTAAATTCCTTACTATTTAAAATAATAAAAATATTAAATTTATAGTAAGTATTTCTTATATAGATTCTAATTAGCTTTTTTTTGATTTCTATATTTCTAGATAGTATCTATTAAATGTTAAGAGTTTTGTAATATTATTACTACTATTTATACTAATTATAATAAGAGTTACTTAACTTTTATACTTACTCTTTATATTCTATTTATAGTTCTTATTATTACTATAGTTTCTTTAAGTAACTTTTTTATTAGTAGTATTAGTAGTATTAACTTTCTTCCTCTAGGTAAAAGTCTAATTACTAGTTTATATTACTTTTCCAACTTTTATTTCTCATTTTACTTAAATAGCTATACTCCTAATACTTTCCTTAAGTCGCTTCTTAATATTTATAAGTAAGTTACTTCTTATAATAGTTTTTTAGGATAGTAATATAGTAGTTTAGCTTATTATTCTAAGTTTTAACTTTAGAGGATTAGATTTAGTTTATAAGTCTTATATTTTTAAATATTTCTTTATTTATAAGCTTTAGCTTTAAATTAAAAAACATTTTACTCTCTTATACTTCTAGACTTTATAGTGACTTTATATAATTTATTATTTATCTATATTTTATACTAAGTCTATTTAAAAGAGTTTGAATGATACTTCTTTATCTTTCTTAAGGTTACTTATATGATTTCTTTTAAAGAAGTTCTATCTATAATTTAAACCTAGTTACTTTTGAAATTTCTTAAATAGTTATATTAGTAAAGCTTTAATTAGACTATTTACTACTAGTAATACTAAAGAAGCATAAGTAACTAATAGTCTCTTTTTAGAAATCTCTTAATAGAATTAGTAGTTATAAATATCTATATATTTTAGATATATTTAAAGTTTTATAAGCTTTTTAGAGATAGGACTTATTATTTAGAAGTTATTATATTAGATTTTAACTATTACTAATTAGCCTTTATTAATAAGGAACTTTATTTCTTTTGAGTATTTTATTAGTAGCTAGAGTTATAATAAGACTAATAGACGATTTATAAATAGTATTTCTTTACTATTAAAGAGAGAAAGAATAGTTTAACTTTTATAATTAATATTATAACTATAGATTATTATATAGTTTTCTAAATAATACTCTTTCTAAATAGCTTTATTATAAAGTTTTAAGAGTTGTTTTAATTTTATATATTATTTCTAAAGTTTATATCCAAGGAGACTATTAGGGTATTTCTTGGGCTTTTAGGTATTATATTTTATTTAAGGTATAGATATTGAGTTTTATAAATATAGTTAAATATTTAGTTTATTACTTCTTAATATTAAGAGCTAGAGCTTTAATTAAAATAGATTAATTAACTAGTTATAGATATTATATTAAGCTTTATTATAATTACTATATATAGTATTATACTTATTCTTCTTTAGTAGAAATTTATTTTATGATATAGGGTTTCTTTTTTATATAAGAAGAGTTTTAAATATATTATAAGAGATTTATTTCTTATTTTAAATTAGTATCTTTCTAGTAAGAGTTTATAAGTTCTTTCTATATATATAATTTGTAAGAGTTATAATCTTTAAGTTTCTTAATTATGTAAGATTTTAATATTAAGGAATTACTATAAGTCTTTTCTTCTTTTAAGGTAATATTATAACTAGAAGTTTTATATAGTTTCTTTTATAAGACTTTTATATACTTCCAAAAAGGCTAAGATATAATTATTAATATAAAAGAAGAAAAAGACTTAGTTTTTATATTAATAATAGTTTTCTCTAGAGATATAAGAAAACTATAAATTTCTAAAGCTTTTCTTAAGATATTACTACTATAATATAAGAGATTATTAAAAGCTATAGAATACTTTTAGGAGTTTTAGAATTCTACTTAACGTCTTATATTTTAAGGGTATTTATATATAGATTCTTTTATTGATTTTAGTATAAATAAAAGTATTTATTATATTATATTATAAGAGCTTGAGGTCGAAATATATAGTAATTATTATAAGTACTTTAAATAATATTCTTATAAGTATTACTATATAAGTATTATATTTATCTTTAGGTTATTAGTTTCTTCTTATAAGTAAGTAAGCTTTTAATTTTAATAACTACTTATACTTATTAGGTTTATAAATATAGACTTAATAGTATTTAAATATTATTTAGCTTCTTATAGTTAGTTTATCAATTTTAATTTATAATCATAAAATCTAGTAGTGTTTGAGGTATATTCCTTTAGTTTTTTAAAACTCTTAAGCTAATAAGTAAATATCTTAAAAGCCTATATTTTTCTTTATATAGTTTAGATATTCTTCTTAGCTTATAAGTTATTAGTAAGATATTAAGAGGGGAGGTAATTCTTATTAGTATATATTTTTAACGTTTAAGGATTTTATATTATATTATAGTAGTTAGGAATTTCTTAAGGATATATAAAATTCTTTTTAGTTTTATTTTAAGTTTTTTAAATTATTTAAAAGTAATAAATAATTAGCTAAGTAATTAAAATACTACTTATATCTCTTTTTATTTATTTTATATACTAGTAGTTCTATTACTACTTATCTTAAGTTATCTATTTCTATAAGACTTTTAAACTAATTAGATTTTAAATATTTATTTAAAGAGATGACTAGTTTTATATAAGTTTTAAGATTTCTATATATTTTATATCTTATTAAAAAGGCTATTGTAAAAGATATTTATTAGGTAAATTTCTTTATAGGTAAGATTTATAATTACTCCTCTTTTTTATATTTCTTTTTTAGTATTTCTTTAAAGGCGATTATAAAACTTATAAGTTCTAGAGAGAGAAGTAGAGTAAGTTAAAACTTAAATTCTATTTTAGAATAGGCAGGCTTTTCTTGAGAGTTTTAAATACTTACTTACTTAGTATTTAATTTAGTTGAAAATTATTTAGTAATTTTCTCTACTTCTTTATTAATATTTGATTTTATAAATATATTCTTTAATTATTTTAAAAGCTTAGTAATTCTTTTTTAATTTTCCTTAAGGTTTATTTATAATATTCTATATATAAACTTTTTAAGACTACTATTAAAGAATTCTTTCTTATTAAATATTATATCTTAAGTTATAAAAACTTCTTTTAAAGATTTTAAATTCTAAAAGAATTATTTAAAGTATAGCTTATTAGGAATTCTAATAAAACTTTTAATATAAGCCTTTAATATTAGTTCTATTTCAATTAAGTTTTATAAGTTATTATATAAATATAATATTTATAAATCTTTCAATAAGAGAAGTTTAGAATTGATAAAAATTATTTTATATTATTAAATATATATATTATTAATTTTAAGTTTAAAATTATAAAGTTTATAAAAGTATAGGGTTTATCTAAAACTATTAAAACTATATTTATTACACTATAAGACTATTTATATAGTTAGAAAGTTAAAGTTAAGTCTACAATTTTCTTTTTATATCTTGTGAAATTTTTATTAGATTTTATCTTTCTATTTCAAATATTTTAGATGTCTTAGTTAGACTTTTAAGTATAATATTAGATCTTTTTATTAATATAGAAGTATTTTAAGAGAGGGTATTTTATCTAGTAAATCTTATAGCTAGTATTTCTATTTAATTTATATTTCTTATTATTATCTAAGTCTTATTTATAATATCTATTAGTATTATATTAATTGGAACTACTTCTCTCCTTCTAAATTTAACCTTAGTCTTAACTTCTTATAAGAGGAGAAGATTCTTTTACTATTTGTCTATTATTAGTTTAAGTATTTATACAGCTAAATATCCTTCTTATTAATCTGAATTTTATTAAAGTGATTTTCTGATTTAAAATAAAGAAGTAAGTCTAATTTATAATTTTAATAACTATTAGATTATTATTTTACGCTTTCTAAGAAACTATAACTTAATATAAAAAGATCTAAGATTTAATTTAAATATTTATAAGAGTTATAATATATTCTATAAACTAAATAGTAGGCTTATAAGTATTTAGAATTTTAATACTAAGATATTGATAAATATTTTTTCTTATTAAGAGATTTAGGTTTTTATATTACTCTTAGAATTTAGTTTTCTTTATACGTTCTATGAGTATCTTTTAGTATTCTCTAATTATTTCTATTTTCCTTTTTATCTTATTATAGTTTATATAGCTCTTAAGTTTGAATAATTAGATATTAAGACTTCTTATTATATTATAAGAATATTTTAGGAAATCTAGAGAGATTGTATTTCTAATATACTTTTATACTACTTATATATTTTCTATCTTTTTATAATATATTCTTACCTGAAAAGTATATTTAGTTTATCTTTTCTTATAAATAGTTATGTTAATAATTAAGAGGTATTTAAAAACTATAGTTTATAAAGTAATATCTTTCTCAATAAGGATAATCCTAATTCTTTTTTAAACCTTAAGGGTTGTAATTAAAAGTTAAGATCAAACTTATAGTAATTATTAAGCTTTTATTAAATAGTTAGAAATTTTAAGAAGTTTTAGTTTGATAATAAGCTTTATATTTCTTTTTATTGGATCTTCTTAGGAGAGTTATATTATAAAATAATGGGTTTATAAATTTTTAGAAATCATAAAACTAGTATAAAGACTTAATTTAGTTAATTTAGAAGATCTAATCTTTTAAATTATTTAAGATAATCTTTTTAGAAGAAATAGATATTTCTTTTTAAGGCTTTAAGAGGTTTTAATTTAAATAGTTCTTTTTATAATATATATAAGACTTTTAATTATTAAATTAATTATAGAATTATTCTTAGATCTAAAAGTATTTAGGAGACTATAGAGGTACTAGATACCTAGTAGGAGTATATTAATATAATCCTGTGAGGTATATATATGCGGTATGTCTCTTTTAATCTGACAGGATTTAAACCTAATACTCTTATTATAAAATAGTAAAAGCCAGCTAGATGTTAAACTACTATGTCAAGTGGGGATTAGAATATAATAATAATTATGTTTTATTTTTAACTGAAACCTTCTGAATTTTTCAATATATTTTATGAATAATTATTTTATTACTTTATTCTAAAAATACTATTATTATTTAAATTAGAATAATACTGTCTTTAAGAAAGGATAAGACTATTAAACATTATTTTAAATTAGATTAATAAATCTATTCTACTATTCTAATATATAGAATAAATGTAAAACTAAAAATATTTAGAAATCTATCTATATTTATTTTAACAGTTAAATAGTATTTATTCTTTTAAATGAATTACTATATAATCATATAAACTACTTAGTCTAATTATATACAAATAATATAGCTTTATAAAAATATTTAAATCTTAAGTATTACTTTCTTTATCCTACTATTTATCTTAAAATAAAATAATATTAACAATCATTATTATATTGTTCTTGATTATTATAATTTTATATAATAGATATTAGTTAAATTCAAACTATAATTAGTAATAATTAATATAGAGAAGCTATAGAACTACTATTGAATATTTTAGAGTTTCTCTATAAAAGTCTAAATACTTATAAATATTATAACGTTTAATGAGATATATTCAAATGGTTAATTTATAATTATTATCAAAAACCTTGAATCTATCTTTGTAATAAATAGTAATTCTATTATAAAGCTAATTAAGACTTATATTAAGACTTATTATGATCGAATAGGAGTTATGATACATTCTAATAATATTTATAGTTTTATATAAATATCAATAGATACTATATTTTTAAATAAAATATTTAATGCTCCTTAATATATGATTTTGACATTGGGTTTATGAAAGTTTTATCAATATCAAGTTAATATTATGATATTTTGAAATTAAGAATCAAGAAGTTATTAGCAGATTATAATTATTGGTACTTCATACTTAGGGACTTAAACCTAATTTTAATACAGTAGAACATTCTTCCTCTTCATAATATAATTAGCTTTTTATATTTAAATTGATATTTTTAATTGGAACATTTTTACTACTTAGTAAGAAATGTTTACATATATTCTATATATCAAAATTATTATAGCTATTTGATTTTATAATACTAAGAATATTATATCTTAAAATATAACTTATCTACTTAGTAACTTATTAGTAATATACTAATAGCTATTTCTTACTTATATAGCTTCCTTCTAGCGTCTTTCTATGTATATATTATAAACTAGAAATATGAGAAAGAGTTTTCTTTTATTTTTAAAGTTACTTTAGAAAGATTCAAAAACTTATATTAAAAGCTCTAACTTTATTATATTCTATTAGCTTTATTAGGTAAAAACATAAACATATTTTATAATATAATCTGAATAATATCTCAAAATAAAGTTAAATCCTAGTAAAGCTACTACTTATTTAACTTATTAATATGAAATACATTTAAAGCTTATACAGTTTTCAAAGCTTTAGAATAAGACGAAATAACAGATAGTTTTTTATATCCTATAATTCTACTAATTATACTTTTCAATATAGTATAGTTACTAACAGCCTTTTATTATAAATAATATAATTCTATTAACTTAGAATAGGTATAATTATATAATAGATAATTGGTTATAATATACTATTTCTATCTTTTCATAAAGATTTACCATTCATTACTACTTTTAAATAATCTACATTTAGTATTATGTATTATTTTAACTCTTATTAAGTTATAATTGACTTTAAACCAAAATAAGTTCAAATAGTTTAAATACTTATTAATACATAGTATTTGATAAAATAGTATTTTCTAAATTAGTTATATTAAAGGCTTTATTGAATTGGAGAAATAGTTAACTCAATCATAATAGAAGTTTATAAAACTAAAGAAGTTTCAAATATTATGAATATTCTTAAAGACTTCTTATATATATATATATAGTTTTAATTTCTTTAGAATCAGAATAGATATCCTTTTCTATTTTAATAAAAGAATCTAAATATCTTATTTATTCTATAGAGAGTTCATTTTTCCCTAAATCTAGATACAAACTAACATCTTATAACTACTTAACGATATATTTATCTTTACTCTTATAATTACTCTTTGACCTATAACTATAAATAAAAGTATTATTCAAATAAACTATAATATCTTTCATGTTTTACTCCCTATTTAATAGGTAGCCTTATATAATACTTAGTATAAGATCTCTATAATAGAAAAAAGACTTGGTAATATATTATAACTTATATATATCTCTATAGGTAAGTATAGTAAAAACGACCTACTAGCAAATATTCAGTTTAAATCTAACTATCATTTAAAATTTAGTATAAGCTATATAATAATCTCTATAGTAAGCTATAGCTTGATATGTTAGTAGCAGCTTTGAAGTATTAAACTTATTATAATAGTACTTATAATATCAACTCATACTAGCTACTAATAATAATAATAATAATAATAATAATAATAATAAGAATAATAATAATAATAAGAATAAAAAATATAGGGTTATAGAAACTTTTTTATAGCCTTCTTACTATTCTAATAA
>QAPG01000664.1:0-16141 GCA_004366825.1 Colletotrichum spinosum
ACGATTTTTCGTTTTATATATATTTTAAGTATAGTTTTTTATAGTTTTCTTTTCTATTATAATTAGTTTTATTAATTTATAATATAGTAGTAATAGATAAGTTAACTACTAATTAGTATTAGTTAATCTAGAGGGTAATATATACTATATATAATCTTACTATATAAGTATAAATTAGTATTCTAATTATTTATTATTATTATTATTATTATATTATATAATATATAGTATTATATAAGGCTTTAGATCTATAGTATAGTAATTACTTACTAATTACTATGCGTTAAGCTATAGCTAGTTCTAGGTGTTTAGTACTTATCGCTAGTAGGGCGTAGAGGGTATACTACTATATATATAGTAATACGTGTAGTTACTATATGCCTTACAGTATAACGCAACCAATATAAACTTTATATATCAAAAGAAGATATAAATTACCCAATAGCTAAGCTTTAGTCCCAATTAGGCTTTAGTTCCTATTAGGACTAAATACCTAGAGTAATACTTTTATTACTACTAATAAGAAAAAGTATATAAAGTATAAAGGTTTTCATAAGTGAAAAATACTTCAAAAGAGTAAATCCAATAATCTTATTTAGTTTAGTAATTATACTTTATATAATATATTTCTAAGCTTATTTATTAATCTTTAATAGCTATTTATTCTTGAAATAGAATAAGGAAATAGTAGTATTTTTGTGAATAGTAGAAATACTTCCAAAGCTATATTGAGAATCCTCTTACTTTTCAAAATATTAAAAAGTAGGAGAAGCTATTTTTAGAGAGTAGAAGCTATTTAGGATTATTATCTTTACTAGTTGAATTTAGTTCAAAAGCTAAAAAGCCTTATTACCTTTATTATATAGATTAAAAGCCTTATTACTTCTACTTAAGAATCATTATTCCGAATATTTCTCTTAATATTTTAAGTGTTTTTTTCTATTTAGAAATAACTAAAAATAGCTTCTTCCAGCTGTTAGCTATGTCTAATACCTAGGGAGCTATATAATAATATAGATATAGCTATATAGGCTATGAAACTAGGCTATAAGCTATACTCCAAAAAAGGTTTTAAGGGTTTAAGGACTTTGTATATTCCGTATCTCAGTAATAATAATACAAGCTATTTTATTTCTTTATATAACCTCTATATTAGACTTAAGGCCCTTTTCAAATAGCTTCTTTTGATTTTATTATATATAATAATTATGATTATTTTGTCTAGAAGTATTAAGTCTAAATAGCTATAGATTATTAATATATAGCTTTATATGTAAGATCTAATTGGTGATTAAACTAATTATTAGTTATATTAAAGGTCTTTAATCTGTTTAAAGTTATTTGCTTCTTGGGATCTATTAAAAGAAACTATACTTAGTAGTTAGCTCTTGCTTTATATATTCTTTAGATAATACTAAAGCTGAAGAACTATTTAAATAGAGGAAACCTTAAGGAATGATAACATGATTAATAAAATGCAATAAGTAATAAATAGGAGAAGTATAGACCTATCTATTATAGTTATTCTATAAAGGATTATGATAAATTATTATATGATATTACATACTAGCTAGCTATTAGTACTTATTACTAATTAGTGATAATTACTAACTATAAATAGCTATAAGTAGAAGCTAATGGTTACTCGTAGTTATTATATTTAGTTTATATAGCTAGAAAACCTCTAACTGGTATTCATACTTACTCATTATAGGATTCAAAC
This sequence comes from Colletotrichum spinosum, assembly GCA_004366825.1. Classification (NCBI taxonomy): domain Eukaryota; kingdom Fungi; phylum Ascomycota; class Sordariomycetes; order Glomerellales; family Glomerellaceae; genus Colletotrichum; species Colletotrichum spinosum. The sequence continues at coordinate 1,724 of QAPG01000664.1, forward strand.
CTACTACTCTCACTATAGAATAGTAAAGGCTAGCTAGATATTAAACTACTATATTAAGTAAGAGGCAATTAAACTAATAAAACTATAAGATTATAGATTGAAAGTATATTAATAGTAGAGAAAGTATAATTTACTATTTCAGCCTTATATATAGTATTTTATCATTTCTGAAATACATTTTAGTTATTTCTTTTCATAGTAAAGAATTTAAATTTAAAGTATTAAAATGTTTCATAATATTTGAGAACAATATTTTAGAAGTATAAGCTATTTATTATATGGAAGTAATTATAGAAACTAGTAATATATATTATTACATATTGTTCTATATTGTAATACCAATATTAAAATACTTTACTAACATACTTAAAGACTTACATTATTATATATATTTAGTTTTACTACTTATATGAGTATTCTTTAGTTTATAAAATATAGAAACTATAGAGTATTATATAAACTTTTAAACTCTTTCCATAAAGTCTATAACATTTTATCTATAAATATTTTTTAGGACTATCTATCAGGAGTTATTCATTTCTCTATAATTTACTATTCTATAGATAAAGCTTTTAAAAGTACTTAAATTAAGTATTTTAATATCTTATTAGTATTATTTAGTTCTTAGAAAGTTACTTAAGAATAACCTTCCAAGAAGTTTCCAGAAGAAATGTTAATAAGTAGTTGTTTTCGAATAAAAATGATTTCATAAGTTATAAGTTTTAACTTCTATGTAAAAGATATCATTTCAAGTAAATATTCGTTTATCCAAAAGGTAATACATACTGTATGTAATCTTACTTTATAAATACAAAGTATTTCTTAAATTATTCATTATTATTCTTGTTATATTATATAATGTATAGTACTATACAAAACCCTAGATTCATAATATAATAATTACTTATCAATTACTATATATTTCATTATAGCTAATGCTAAGTATTCAGTATCTATTACGAATAGAATATAAAAGGTATACTACTATATATAATATTATATATGATTACTAAATACTTTATAATATAATATAACTAATACTAACAACTTTTCCCTTTGCTATATATTTCAATATTTATCTCATTATATAATAAATAGTACTTTTAGTAATTTATATCTTTTTACTTTAATAATACTTGAATATTTATTTATCTTTCTTATTTAAATTACCCATCTCTCTTTTTAAATAATTATTTAGTTTGAATTTATAAATCTCTTAAGAATATAATTTAAGATACTTCTTATAATAATATTAATAATATTATTATTTCTATTAATCTACTATATCTCATAGACTTTATAATACTTATATAACTATTTAAATATTATGATATTAATTATAAAATACTCTTATTTAATATTATTAAGTCTCATAAGGTATTTATAGAATACATATACATTAATATATACAGTAATTAGAATCTAAAGGAGTTTTCAGTGCTAAGAAACCTTCTTAAGGGATATAATTTTAATATAAATAAGATGTATACTCATGATTATAGTTGAAATCTGTAAAGTCAATAGACTCCTAACAGCTCTTTTATGTTTAATAGAAGAAGAATATATACAATTACTATAGAAATCAAATTAACTATCATTAAGAATAATCTCTAAATCTAAAGTTATTATACATTTGAATTAAAATATGAAACTAGTATTATTAATAAATAGACTATTAATATAGATACAAAGATATATTTCAAAGAAATTGAATAGTATAGAGTTAAAGCTATAGTGAAAGTATTTAGTTTATCACTTAAGATATTTATTGACAATAGTAGTATTATTATTTAAAAGTTATTATTCTTATACTATATAAAAGAAGTTGAATAATATTTGTAATTAGTATATTAAAGTAAAGTATATTCTATATATATATTATTCAATAAATACCTTCTGAAGTGCCTTAAGCTTTACATATATATCAATGTATGCTAGCTTTTACTCTTAGTACTATTCGTATAAAAGAAGAGTATTACTATGAAGTAATAAAATACTACTTCTAAATACTAATTACACTACTTCTAGGAGAATTATTTTGAATTTAATTTAGAATAAAACCTTTTCGAATTCTTCATCTTTATAATATAAGAAAGTAATATTGAAAAGGCTAAGAGTACTATTAGTTTATATACTTATAAAGCTAAAAGTCGTAATTTTAGAATAGAAGATAAAGAAATATAAGTTATATATTAATATTTCTATTTCTAACTACTTCTCATAATATTTAGACTATACTACTTATTGATCAACACTAGTTTTAGTAAAACTACATAGTAGTTTATTGATAATTATCATAAAACCTAAAAAGTATTGCTCTTCAAATATAAGAATAATTTCATAACAACATATTCTATAAAGTTTTTTGACCTTAAATATAAACTTGAATAATATCATAAAGCTGTTTTATCATATTATTATATCAAAATAGAATTAGAACTAGGATTCGATAAAACTATCAATAATTCTATTCGATTAGTAGTAATTATGTTAATATTATGAGTTTATTATTATTTCTTAAGTGTTAAATCATAAGTTTTAATCTTTTACATATCTTCTTAATATCTTTATTTTTAACTCTATTCATAATATAAACTTGAAAGTATTTATAATCTCCATAGAAGATAGAATTATACTAAATAGTCTTTATAATACTATTTATAATACTCTTCTTAACTTTCTTCTAATACACTCTTTAAATAATAAGTCAAATATTATAATAATACTTTTTATAGAACTTAAATATTAATACTACATCTAACTACTTTTTAATTATCAGATATACTATAAAGTATAATTCTTAGTTAAAGTCTAAATATAATATTCTTCTTTTATAAATAATATAATTTGAAGTTCTTCATTTAATATAAACTATTTAAAATTCAAATAGTATATCACTAACTATTTTAAAAATAGAATTTATTATCTTTTATAGTAGAAATATCTTTTAGTATTTCCTAAATTATAAAAGGTTTAGAAATAGCTATAAATAAACTTGTAGTAATTATATAGAATTATAAACTTATATTTATCATAAGAATACTATATAATCGTTATATAGACAGAAGGACTTAGTTACTTTTACTCTATACTTAGAATAGTATTTAAGTTCTTCACTCTATATATAGATTTAACTATATATTTTACTTAATAATAGTATTTATATTAATACTAACTTATAACTAGTCAAAATAGTAATGAAATTACTTATTATTATAGATAATTATGCCTCTAGGTCTAATATTTAACCTTATAGTAGTAGAAGACCTTATAGTAATAATTAGAGAGAGCTTTATTAAAGCTAAAGCTTAATATATATAGCTAAAAGTAACTACTAAGGTCATAGGGTTGAGAACTTTTATAAACTTCTTAAGATAGAATAAAATAGAACGCCTACTTCACAATAGAATTGAAATCTCCTCGAAATCTATACAACTACCTATAAAAAGATAAATATAAGATAGATATAAACATATCCAGCTATAACTATTATAACTAAAACTATTAGTATATTAGACTAAGCTTTAATAAAATTATTCTAAATACTACGATTAATAGATAACCTATAAATATTTAAAAGAAAATCGTCTAGCTATCCTATAAAATACTATACTAAGCTAATAATATTAAAAACTAGGTATTAATTAGATAATACCTTAATATTAATACCGTATTATAATACTAGAACTATACTAAGCTAATAATATTAAAAACTAGGTATTAATTAGATAATACCTTAATATTAATACCGTATTATAATACTAGTTACTAGATACTTTAGAATATTATAATAATATAATTATAAGGGTTTTAAAAGCTATCTAGTTATACTAGAAGTATCTATATCTATATAAGTATTATTTATATATTAGTTATACTTAATTAATATATTAAGATTATTCGCTAATAAGAGTAAGCTGAGTTTTATTATACTTATATAGAAATTATAACTTAGTTTATATTAATAGTAGAAAACTTTTATATTAATAGTATAAAGTCTTATCTTAGGGGTAGGTAGGACTGAGTAGGGATATTAAGATTATAGATATTAAAATTATAATAAATATTTGAATGGAATACCTATAGTTAGTAGTAATTAAATATCTCGAGATATTTAAATTATATATAGCTATATAGGCGTAAAGGCGTAAGGATATAAGATTGTTATAAAAGGAGGTATTAGTTATTTGTTATTTATGAAAAAGTTAATATAGGGTAGATATACTAGTTATAGCTGTAAGAAGTCTAGCTCTAGATTAACTAGGGGCTAGCTATAGTAGTTAGTAGGAGGGTAGGAAGGCTGAAGTTATACTTTAAGAAGTAATATATTTACTAATAGTTGTAATAGAGAGTAAGCTATCGGCCCTTCTTATAGATAGAAGGATAGAATATAAAGTTAATATTTATAATGAAAAAAATATTATTATATACTTTAATATTCCTAATTCTTCTTTAAAACTCACATAGAATTTAAGAATTAGAAGTTCTTAATTAGTAGAGTAATATCATTAAATAGTTTAAACTTTATATTAAGATTAAGAATTACAAGATTCAGAATTCTAACTTTATTAGTATATTAAAATAGTCAATTATTTTCAGAAGTACCTTAAGTTATAATAACTATTGAAATATCTTACAATACCTAGAAAATATTTATACTTTTAAAGATAAAAATGGATAAAATGAATATATCTATTAAGGATTATGAAGTTCTACTTACTTTGTTAATACTTTATGTTCTTTTGTATTATTCTATATTTCCTAGTTAAAGATACTTCTTATCATAATTGAAGAAAACATAAACTACTTTTCGAAAGCATAAAAGAAGCTTTGAAAGTATAGGTTCATAGTTAGAAATCTAAATTCGTAAGAATTGTAAAAGGTTTATAGAATATATATCTTATCATACGTAATAAAGAATTAATATAAGCTTTATTAACTAGTTTTCTCCTACTATAAGTATATAAGAAACTAAAATAAAAGTATCAGAATATAAAAAGTTTAAAGGTATTATATATTATTCAAATGATATCACGAATATATTTAATCTACTTATAGCAGAATTCTTATATAATCTTTTCAATAGTGTGAATCTAAATAATAACATCTAGAGAAGATCTAGAGAAGAAGTCAAATCCTCTATAAAATAAGAATATACTCTAAAGACAAATGGAATAAATATAAAACTATTTAGTTTAATGAAATAATACTTCTCTTATATACTATCTAAAGCAATATTTTCTAAATAATAATAAGTATCGTTTTGTTCATAAATCCTATACATATAATAGAAGAATATATAATTTTATTTAACCTTACTAAAGCTATTATATATTTTAATAGGAATAATAGAAATTATCAATCCTACTATCTCTACTTCTAATCTGAATTTGTTATATTAAGATATTATATTTATATCAATAATAATAAAGTCAAGAGAACTCTAATACATATTAATCTACTATATATTAAAGGTTTCTTATGTCACTTTTACTGAAATATTTGATAGAGATTGAATAGTATTAAGTATTATTATAGTATTTATAAAATAGAATGTAAGTTAACTATAAATATAGATAATATTAATAAACATTTTTAAATCAAAATTAATATTACTATGAATGGTAGAATGGAACTATAAGAGAACTATATTATATATTTAATACTAATAATAATACTTCTTAAACACTTTAAAAGTATAGCATTTATTTAAATATCCTATTGTATTAGATATATTGTAGAAATATATACTAGCTAAATATTTAGAATAGTAGTAGAACCTCCATATTTCTACTTCTATAAGATATATAAAAATAATCATTCTCTCCTTTTTAAAAAGTATTTATAGATATCTCTATTCTTGAATAATTAAGATAACTTTTTCATTTTAATAAAACTAATTATAAAGATTGTTGAAAATAATATTAAAGTAATCTTTATCTATAAGGTTGAATAAAAAGAGTATTATATAATAGTATATAAAATATTATAATGTTGAGAAGTATGAATATGTCAACTCTTCTGAATAAAATAAATAGATAAATACTATGGATATATATTATTACCAATTTGTTCTAAAGGAATATAAGAGTTATAGAGAAATTAACTATTTATTTAAATACAGCAAACTAGGAGTATCTAATAGTTACGAAACTAGGGTACTTTAGTTACATAAGATACCTTTCAAAACGTACTTAAGTAATGGCTTTCATAAAAATATAAATATAAATATTATAGCAGTATTTGTGCTATTAGAAATAGTTCTTTTTATAAAATATAAGATATTACCTTATCTTAGAAGATTCTAGTAATTTTATTTCTATAGGAAATAATAGAGTTTGTATTAAAAGATTAATATTAGAAGCTCTTTAGAAAGAGTAGTAATTCTATGCTTAAAGTTTTACTATACTTAATACTATATAATAATATTATTATATTTATTATCTTAAGAATGATTTTCAAAAATATCATTTAAACTATTAACACTTTTATAATATATAAAGAAGACTTAGTATACTATTATGGAATATATCTTAGAATTAATATTCAACTTATATTAGTTGAATAAATTACATTTCTTTTCAAACGTATATTCCATAAACTAGTCACTTATACTACTATTTATATAAAACTTTCTATTTAAATAGCTATGTGAAACTATGAGAGAAAGATAAGTTCTATCTAACGTAGATCAGAATAAATACTATAAAATATAAATATGAATAGAATATTACTTATTTCGTAATATAATATTTTAAGAATCCTTTCAGGAAGGATTATAATATAGTTAATATAAAATGAATTGTTAACTTATTTCTAGTTATTATCTGTATTACTCTGAACATATTATAACTTTAAAATCAGTATAATATTAGTTGTAGCCTATTATAACTAACCATAGAGATTCGCTAAGATGACTATAGAATTTAAGGAAGCTAATTAGTACTTAAATATATTATAGTATATTTCTATAGGTTAGAAGTAGAATACTATATCTACATAAAGGTTTAATAGTAAGGCTTTCTAAATAGATATAAACTTCAATATAAAAGCTTTAAAAGTTTCTTTTTTATTCTTTTTAAAATTCTTAGTTATAATATTTCACAAAATAGTACTTTACTAATTAGGAAGATATAACTATTAATATTTATTATTTTCATAGTAATCTTTGATATACTAAGTTATCTATTTAAACTAAAAGTTAAAGTTAACATTATTTAAATATTTAAAGTCATATTGAAACACTTAATCTTTTAGTATAATTAGAAATTTACTAGCTTATATATAATATGAAGCATTAACCTTGAAATAGTAATAATAAAAGATATAGATTTTTATTTTAAATATATTGTATATATTCCTACTATATTTTGTATTCTTATTATATAACCTTATGACATCTATAATGTATTTAGCCAAAGTACCATAAAATAAATAATAGAAGTGATATATAGAGTATTTAAATCATCCTAAAAGCTATAGTTTAATATACTTATAGTATATTTCTTATATTTAGAAAAGCTTTATATTGAAAGAACTATATATTGATAAGACTAATAAGATGAGTAGGAAGTATAACATTGATACTATAAACAGAAGAGCTAACTAGCTATACTACTACTATCTTTCTTCAACTATCTGTAGAAAAGCTACAATAACTTCTATTTATTAAACCTTAGGTTTCGTCTTATACAGGAATACTTCATATATTACTTAATAGATATAATATTCTTGGGAAACCCTAAGAAATACCCAATATTTACTTAAATATTTAAGAAGTATCTTTAAAGATTATTAATATTAGGATTACTCTAAAGATTGAAATCTTCCTACTTAATAAATTAATTAAACACTCTATAAATACAACTACTATTTACATTAACTTTAGGCTCATAACTAATAAGATAGTGTCGAATATAGCAGACTACTGTAATATAACTAAATTATTATGACAATTTAAATTATTCTCTAAGATTCTTTTATAATATTTAAAAGAACGCTTAGCTATATACCTCTATATACTTATAAAAAGCTATATAATGAATTGAAAATATTAGAACTCTAGAATTATCATCTTCTAATAAGTTATTATAATGAATCTCTTAAATACTTTTAAAACGATTATTATTTATTTAGAAGAAGAGTTTTAAAAGTAATATAATACTTATCTTTAATATTGCAACTTAAGTAATAGTAATAGTATTTACAAAGAGTTTTTCTACTTCAAGAATAATATTAGATATTATAATTAAGATTAAAAGTTATATAAGTATCTATTAGTTTACAACTAATATATATCGTAATTAATCGATTGTATAAATAATATCTAACTAGTTGTCTTTACTTATAATATTTATATTTAGATTATAATATATATATATATATATATATTATATACTATAGGGAGAAATCTATATAATAATCCTTTTACTCTTGTTAGTTTAAGTAAAGAAGTCGACTACTTAGTTACTTATTCCTATAGCTTTAGCTACCTTAATCTTATATTTAACTTAATACTAATAATACTCTCTTTTATAGCCAAAATATATACAATGCTTAAACTAATATCAAATGTAAAAGTAGTATAGAATATAGAAAAAATATAAAACGTAAAATCAGCATATAATCGTCTCTATTTATATAAGTCCTTTTAATTATACTACAAACTACAAAAATACGATAGATTGTATTTCTCTATAACAACACACTTTGTATTTAATACTATGTTATGTATTTTAAGTTCTTATTATGATATACTTCTCTCTTTCTCTATTACTCCTTTCTTAATATTCTATCTACACTCTTTTTATTATTCTATATACTTTCTTTTTCCTTTTATTTCTTCCTCTTATTACTATTAATAGCTTTTATAACCTATCTTTCTATTTATATTATTACCTTAAATATTATTATAAATCCTTTAAAGGTTTAGTTATCAGATCATTTAATTATACTCTGTATAAGGTTATCTTTACTATTAATTTAATAGAGTTCAAAGATCTTCTTTTAATGAAATCATTATTAAAATATTGAGATATTGATTATAAGGTACTTCTCTTGAATAGTATTCAGTTTAATAAAGTATTTAGAAAAAGACTAAGAGTTAGTATAAATTACTATTTATATTACTAATATTTTGCAATATTTAATTATTTACTTAAAAGTCGTAAAGACTATATACTTTATAATAACCTTTATAGTTATACTATAGACTTTAAAAGCTGATATACTTCATATAACTCTTTTTAATTTAATAGAAGAAAAGTAAATAATCTTACTGTTGAGTTTAATAATATTATTATTCTTATTATTTCCCTCTATCTTTAAAATAATAATAAATCCCAACTAGAATATTATATCCTTATTGTTAATTAAAGATCTATTAATAAAAATATGAAACTTTATTTCTTTAATACTAATAAGGATAAATATTAAACTTTATTCTAAGTTATTTATTTATTATGCAGAGAATTTATTAAGCTTTTTAATATGTTTTTCTATCAGATCTCAATATTAAGTTATAATAGAAAGATTATAATATATCTCGAGTTAAAACATAGAAATTATATATACTCTTCATACTTATTATTTAATATATATTAACTTTATATTATTAGAAATATAATTAATAAGTCTAGTCTTCTTATTTTAACCTTTTTAAATAAGACTTATATTACCATTATCTTTTAGATATATTATATTTCTATTAATAATAAGAAACGTATTATTTATAATTATTAACGTTAGTCTTATGATAAATCCTACTTATTAGGATTCTTCTTCTTCTTTATTATTAAATTTAAATAAATAGAAGTTGAAAGTATTATTTATTTATATATTTATAAGACTAAAATATAAGTTATCTACTCTCGAGATTATAAATTATAAATTATATAATAAGGTTTCTATTTCTAGTCTTTCTTTCTAGTATTTAGAATATAGTCAATACTCATATATGTCTACCTCTATGAAGCTATATAATAGTTCTATAACAGTAATGATAATACCTTCTAAATGTATCTATTATAAACTAATACGTAGTTTTATTAAAATAAAATAACTTAGTAGTATTTTTACTTATAGATATACGTAAGTAATATTAAAGAAGTAGGCTTCTATAAAGATATTAAAATATAGTATTATTAATAATATTAATATAAAGTAATAGCTAACTTATTATATTATTAGTAATTATGTAAGAATATTAGTTTTCTCCCAATTGTTAAATCCTTTAATAATTAGCTATAGCTTCTTATATAGTATATTATTAGTATTCTTAATCTTATTAATAAACCTAAAGCTAAAGATCCTTATTTCGTCTTTAAATATTAAAATATCCAAAGTAAAATATTTTCTTTACTAATAAGATCTCCTATCTTTTAATATATAACTTTTTAAAAAGTTGACTTAGTATTATAATACGTTTATATTAAGAGAACGTAATAGTTTTAACTAATATCTCTACTTCTTTTATTATAAAACAGATATCATAATATATAGTATTAAAAAAGCTAATCTTTATAATAAATATGTTATTCTTATATAATTATCCTTATAACTTTAACTTCTCTTCAAATATTACTATCATAATTATCTCTTTAAATAAGACCTCTCCCTTAGCCTTGTTATTGCAAAAACCCTTATTATTACTTTTTTCAATTTATAATTTAACATTAAAATCCAATTATTATTATTTAAAAGACATCAAACCTACCCCCTATTTCTATAATATGTATCTTACTATTAATTAAGATAAACCTAAAGAGTTTTATCTATTTTTAATATATTTAATAAACATATATATCTAACTAGAATAAGAACTAATAGATAGATATTATGAAGAGGTTATTATATATATTCAAGATATCTAAAACTTAATGTTATATATAGATCTTATCTACTTCTTATATTATATTCAAAATAACTTCTATATTTTTTATTATATCTAGAAATAATTGAAATACTATATTAAAATATTAGTATATTTTAAAAATAAATAGAATTAATATGAAGTTATTAGAACTACTAGTATTATTAATTACTTTGAGTATATTTTAAAATATTCTTTATCCTAGTATTTTCAAAACTTTACTATGTATAATCTTATAAGCTTTCTATAGAAAGATATAATATTATTCAATGTTACTAATATTATTATAAGTTTTAATTAGTATAATCTTTATTTTACTATTTCTATCATCAATCTTTCTTTTGAAGGTTTTAATAATAAGGTTATATCTTATATTAATAATAATCCTATTTAAAAGGCTTTAATATACATTGATCTAATATATTTTTGATATATAATATATCTTCTATAGAAATACTCCTTATAAACCTCATAGTTATAAATACTACTAATATATATATTAATTAAATATAATACAAACTTATTCCTATTAAAAATATAATATTAATAATAATTTCTATATTAAACTTATAAGTATTCCTGAAATTAAATTTATCTTAATATAATACTTTATTCTTTCTTTAATATTACTAGTAGTTTCTTATAAATATTTTAATCTTGCTAATAGTAATAATTTAAATTATTCTATATAATAAATATATAATGTAGTATATAGTCTAAATATAAGTTATTAAATAATATAATCTATTCAAATTAGAATAAAACGCTTAAATATATATAAATAGAGCGGTTAGGCTTTATATAAACTAATATAACTATTAAAATAGGCCATAGCTAAAAAAACCCAGCTAACCAAAACCAACTAACTACTCCTAGCCATAACACTAGAAAAAGCTTCATATATACTATATATATAATTTTATAAAAGGGGCAAAAGTAGATAGAAAATCTTTAAAGAATATTTAAAGAAAAGAACAACTTATTCGCATATCTACAATCTAAGAATTAATAATATCTAAATAATAGATCTTAAAGTATTAAGAAAAGAGAAGTTAATTCTTTTTACCTATATATTATAAATTATCCTATTTATACTTAGGATTACTATAAGCCTACCTATAGTATATACCTATAGTTATTTATAAGTCTAGCTTTATTATAATCTTCCCCTTAAGCTTATTTAAAGCTCCTATAGGATAAACTTAATAAATTATTTATAATATTAAAATTCTCTCTAGTTAGAATAAAGTAATTACTAAAAATCTTCTTAAATATAATAATTCTTAAGGTATTATTAATCATTATAATCAACTTACTATTAATCTTATATAAATTCTTAAATAAAATAAAGCTATTTTTCTTATATAGCTAGGTATAAAAAAGTATAATTAGTAGACTTATAAGGAGTATTTTACAAAATCTATTACTACTAATCTACTTACTAGTTAATAAACTAGTTTTTTAAATATATTCTTATAGATATAAAATCTAATTTAAATAGGTAATTAGGTTATAAAAGTAAGCTATAACCTATAGGGATAATAACTAATAATATTCAAATAGTAAGCAGCTTGAGTACTTTTAAAAATTATCTTATAACTTCTTAATATTCTAGTTTTTTGTTATACTACTAGTTAGTACTTCTTAAAGTCCTAAGTTTACTAATAACTTTATATAGAGTTTATTATTATTATAGAATTATTTGTTATTTAGGAATTTTAAGTTTTAGGGTTCTATATTTAAGAACTTTTAGAATAATATCTACTTATACTTACCCTATAGGAGCTAGAGGTAACTTAGTTACTTTTTTATTTAATATATAGATCTATAAATCCTAATCGAATTAATAAGGCTTAATTAGTATAAAGTTTAGTAATAAGTAATTATTATAACCTTATTAATATTATTCTATAATAATTAGATAGGATAGAAAGTTATTATAATTAAATTAATAAAACCTAAATATCTTACTAATTAATAATTACTATTTATAAATAAGAAGGCTAATATAATTTCTTCTATAATAGTAGTTTTCTATATACTAAAATCTTTTCTAAATATCTAAAATTCTATTATAGATAAAAACTTTAAATTATTTAATAGCTTTTAAGCTGTATAAATACTTATCCTATTATCTCTCTATAAAAATTATATAAGTATTAGTTCGTAAGAGATAAAACATATCTTTAGATATACTAGCTTTTTTATAAAACTCTTAGAAATTATCAACTTTTTTAATAAAATTATTATCACTAAAACTTCTTTATAAAAAATCTAAATAGTATATATAGCTATTTAATTAGTTAACTATAAGGTTAACTTAATAGTTCCTATTATAATAATATAAGAAGATTATAATATTAGTATTATAAAACTACTTTTAGTTTAAGAATTCACTTTATCCTACTTAATAGGTCTTATTATTAATAGGTAATACTTCCTAAATATTCTAAAAAAATCTATTAGAAATATAAAAGAAGTTAGCTAGCCCTATTTATAGATTTATTTTAAGTAAAGAAGTAAGTTTTATATTATTTAATATATCCTCTAGATAAAGTATACCTTCTATATTATAAAACGTTATATAATTCCTAACTTCTATTTATTACTACTCTAGACTTAATCTTAAGAAATTTAGATCTTTCCTATAATATTTAATAAAGTATTTCGCTAAAATCTATCTATTTCTATACTAATTAATAGTAAACTATAATTTTTACTAGTTTAAAATAGGTTTTTTACTATAGTTAGGAATAGGGAAATTAATACTAAATAGATCAGCTTTTATAAAATAAGATTTCTTTTATATAAATCTATAAAAACTAAGATAAAAATATAGAAAGTTATAATAATCTAAATATCTTTCTAAGTAATTACTAATTAGAATATAAAAAAACTTCTAAACTAATTCTTATATAAACTACTATTTAGTAGTAGTATTCTAGATATTTACTTTTTTTATAACTAAGAATAAAGATAAAAGAATAATAATTTATAAAATTTATAAATAAGTCTTATTTATAATTAGAAAGAATTCTAAGTATTCTAATAAGAATATAGGAATATTATTATTTATACCTAATAGTATACTTAGTTTCTTAAATTTTACTTATTCTATACTAAAAAACTTCTTATAATTAGCTTAAATCTTCTTCTAGTAAGCTATAATATCTTCTTTATTATTATCCTTATAATTTGAAAACTATTTAAAAAGATTAAATTATTTTACTACTAGAGTCTTTCTAATTAGAATATCTAAATAAAATTTATAAATAAAATATAACTTCTAAATAACTTCTATAGCTTTATAACTTATAAATCTCTTAAGAACTTATCTAATATTAAGTATAATCTTTACTTAATCTAGTATTATAAGAATAGATACTTATTATAAATAATTATTTTAAGTATATATTATATAAGTTTACTAAGTAATTAATTAAAAAGAAATATAAAACTCTTTTAATATAATTAAGTCTATAAGTATTATTATTATTCTATAGTATAATTCTCTATTATTATTATATTATTAATTATCTTAGTATTAA
>QAPG01000665.1:0-16174 GCA_004366825.1 Colletotrichum spinosum
TATATATTAATTAAATTAGTAAGTATATAGTTAATATATATCTAGAAAATTATTAAGATATTAATAAGACTAAATAGTATTACTATATACTTATAGTAGCTATATTATATTCTAAATATTATTTTTTAATAATCTTCTAGTTTAATCTTAATATAATAATAAGTATTCTTAAAGTTAATTTTTAAAATCTATATTACTCTTTAGAATTTATCTAGAATCTTATTAATTAGTAGTAGTAGGTATTAGTTTTTGATTGTAATCTTATTAAGGTTTCTATAGTTAACATAAAGATATAAAGAACTATCTTTCTTTAGTATAAAAAGAATTAGTATATCTATTTTACTTATAGATAGTTATATATATCTATTTATTAGGTTTTCTATAATATATATTTTTAATTCTTCTAATTACTACTTATTTAATAAATATATAGGTTTATAGGGCGGCTTTTTATTTAGCCTTAAGTTAATAGTATATTTAGTATCTTTAAAAACTAGGACTAATTTTACTACAACTTTATTAAATACTTTCTACTCATTTATAAGCCTTTTAGGGATATTTATAGTTATAATAATTTTATCCTTTTTTCTAAGTATTTCTATATAAGCTCTAAGGTCTTCTCCTATCTTATTAATATATAATATATAAGTAGTCTTATTATTCTTAACGATCTCCTATATAAATACTTTTAGTTTAATAATAAATATCTATTTATAATACTAGGTGTTTATTTAGATGTTTATTATAATACCCTCTTAGTTTATAGAATATTATTCTAATAGGAGGTTTATATATCTTTCTAGTTAGTAAGTATTAGTAAATAGCTAGTATATTTTCTATAGATAGCTATTTAAGTTTATAAGGAAGAATATTAATTAGTATAACTTCTCTAGCTTTAATATTAAACTATTAAATCCTTTTAAAATAGGTATAATTATTTTAATTAGAATTAGTTTTAATAATATAACTAGCTACTTACTAATAAGGTCTACTTATAAGTATAAATTTATATTTATTATTATTTCTATCTTTTTAGTATTTTTGAGAATAATTATTAAGTTTTTAGCTATTTTCTCTATAAGGACTAATTCTTTAGTTAGTATAAGGATTATTAGTTCTATTTTTATATTTATTTATTTCTCTAGATCTTTTTTATATAGAAGCTAGTATTAATAACTTAGACTAAAGCTTAGGACTCTATAGTATTCTACTTTTAAGTAGCTATTAGTATTATATTTATACTTACCTTATTTTTGTAATTTATAGTTCTATATTTTATTTTACTATATAAGAAGTATACTTCTATAATCTATAGGGTAGTTAATATATATATAGTTCTTTAGGCTAAGGTAAGTATAATATTACCTAACCTACTAGTATCCTATTACTAACTATATAGTATTAATAGAATTAATAATCCTAATCATCCTACTATTTATAAAAGTAGGAATAGCCAGAAAAACTATAGGCCTATATATAAATACTTATATTTCCTATCTTATATTAGTTTACTAATATAATACTATTAGAGTTTCGATAGTTTTTTAGCTTCTATTATAATGTTTCTAGTTTTTAGGATTAGAATCTTAAGTCTTTCTATTTTTCTTAAGCTTAAGTATAATTAGTAGAAGTAGATAAAAGCTTCTCCCTTATTCTACTTAAATCTAAATATACTTAGGTTCTAGTATAGTATTAACTATTTAGTATAATACTATATAAATAATTAGTATTCTTTTTATTATACTTCTTTAAATTTCTATTTATATAACTTCTTCTATATTCTTAAGTTAATATACTATTAGAAAATAAATATAATAAAGTTAGTTTAAATAGAATTATCTTCTAGACTAATTTTATAGTTTTTCTATTCTATCTANATAAATATAATAAAGTTAGTTTAAATAGAATTATCTTCTAGACTAATTTTATAGTTTTTCTATTCTATCTAGAGTTAGGATACTAGTTTTATAAGTATTTACTAGATCTATTAGTTAATTATACTACCTAGTTAAATTTAATAGTTATTCTCAATAGTTATAATCTAATTATTGATTTATTCAACTATAAATTCTTTTCCTATTATTCTATAATTATATAAGAATAGTTTTTCTTAGTTCTTAAGTAGTTTAAATACTACTAATTATTTAACTAGCTATTAGATAAAAGCTATAGTTTACTCCTTATAAGCTTCCTACTATTTCTATATTTATTCTTAATATATTACTATCTAGAAATATATAGTTTCAAATACCTTACTTATAATGCTTACTAGGTCTAGCCTAAATAGGAATAGTAGCTATAATAATACTTAGGATTACTTATTAAATCTAAATATTAGTTATTAAAAACTTAGTAATTATTTAGACCTAAGGGGTATAATAGAAGTTATCTTACTTCTTCTTTTTATATTGAGAAATAAGTATTCCCTTCTTTAAGATATATTTTATATAAGGTTATCTAATAAGTATCTCTTTTTAACCTTTTTAGTATACTATTAATAAGGGTTTATATTAATATTAAACTTTAATTCGTCTTAAATAGTATATAGAAGGTATTTCTCTTTAGAAGTATTTTCTCTTAAAGTTACTATCTTCTTATTATTATTATTTTACTTACCTAATTCCTAGTAATAATATAATGGAGTACTAGTAGTCTTACTATATACTTCTATTAAGTTAAATATTAATTATTAAAGTTTATTAAAGTTTATATTAGGTCTATACCTATAGGATAGGTATTTTCTACTAAAATAATTACTATTTGATATTCTTATTTATACTAGTTATTTAAAAGATTGAATAGAAGTAATAGAATTATAAGAGTATAGCTAAAGGCTTTAACTAGGAAAGGTTAAGATATATAAATAGGGTCTATATTACTATATAGATTATTACTTAAAGGATCTAAGTTGTAATCTTTTAACTAAAAACTCTTTCTAGTACTTTAGTAGCTATAGCTAGCTAGTTACTAAATATACTGTATAGTCCTATTAGTATATCCTTATAACTAGATTAATATATACTAAAGCTTCCTTATTATATTACTACTATTATTAATATAATATTTGAATCTGAAGAGTTTAGATTAGGAATAAAAATATAGAAATTAAGAATTTATATTATTCTTATTAAAATATATAATAATATTAGCAGAATTAAATAATACTATATACTCTTCTACTTTATATATAAGGTTTGCTATAATAAGATACTTATTGCTACTAAAGAAACATCATTTAAGTAGTATATAAAATATTAAATATTACTATTAAACTAAATAGCTTTATACTTATTCTACTTATGTTGAAAGTGTATTTATATTTTATGATAGATTCAACCTTTTTTCTGAATATTATTATTTAGACCTATAATATATAAGAAACTACAGAAAGGATCTAATATTAGTATACTAATATATTACTCATATTATTTTAGTAATATATAATAGTCTTAATATTTTCTATATTATAACTCTTTTTTCCAATTAGTTATATATATAGTAAAGGAAAAATAAATAGTAAACTCTATACTACTTCTTTATTACTTATAATAAAAAGAATATTCTTGAACCTTTTTACAGCTCTTAAGAGTTTAAGTTTATTATTATAAGACTATACTTTAAAGACTTCCCTTATACTTTAATAGAATGAGCTATATTTTCCCTAGTTACTATGAAAATATGTTTACTTATAAAATATAAAATATTAAAAAGGAATGTAAAATATTAAAAAAGGAATATAAAACATTAAAAAGATAAATAAAGTTTTATAATCCTAAGTATTAATATTTATCTTATCTATTATTACCCGCTTGACGTAGTGGTTTAATATCTGGCTGGCTTTTACCGTTTGATAGTAAGAGTAGTAGGTTTCAATCCTGTAGTAAATAAATATAACTAGTAGTTATAGACCTTCTAGTTATATAAATTAAGTATAGTAACTACTACTAGCTATTAATTCTTACTAATAGTTATTAATAGCTAGCGACTATTAACAGCTAGTAATAGGTATTACTAGTTAGTAGTAGGCGTTATATAATAACCTATTATGATCTTTAAAAGAAGTAACTATAATAGATAGGCCTATATTTTCCTTATTTATTAGTAATTGTATTAACTAACCGCGTTATTGCTACCTGAGGTTTCTTATATTTAAATAGTTCCTCAGAACTAGTATTATCTATAGAGTAAATAAAGTAAGAGCTAACTATAAGGTATAACTATTTTTAAAAGGACCCCAAGAAGTATATAACTTTAAATAGATCAGAGACCTTTAATATAACTAAATCTTATTTATTATTATCTTTAAAAATAGAAATATTTTATAAGTATTATTAAATGCTTTAAATATTACTATAACTCGGATTATTTCTAGAACTACTATATTATTTTAATATAATAGTAGTATTACAACTCTCAATTTCATAGCTCTTAACACTAATGTAAAACTCAAAATCGTTGATAATACTACTTTACTAAAGAGAATTATCTAATTATTAGCTTTTATATTACTTTTTAGAGAAGGATTAGAAATATTAAGTAATGTAATAATACTTCTAAAACTATAAATATTAGCTTTATATTCTACCTTTCAATTTATATTGTAATTAAGTAATATGGTGATAGTAAGACTAAGTTTTTGATCCTATATAATTATTATAAATTTATCTATAATTATCTTTAATCTTATAGATATATAATGAATACTATAGAATATTTCTACTAGAATAAATAATAATCTTTTACCCTTTTAAGCAATTAGTAATATGCTGCTTTAACTAGAAATACTTTAGAATAAACTAGGAATTCTAAACTTTATAATATATTAGTATATAGTTGGCATATTATATTAAGAGTTAGTTAAAAGCTTTATTTTATAGTTTATTTCATATGTAAAGAATAGTTGGATATAATATTAATACTTAATTTCTATAGAAAACATCATTATAATACTTAGACTGCTGATTAAAGATTTAATTAAAAACGAGACCAAAGATATCATTACTCATAATATTATAAAGATCATTCTATATAGCTATATCCTCTATAAAGATTATAAATAATCCAAATCTTATATGATTAATAAAATCAAAAGTAGAAAAACTAATAAAATATATAAGAAGTCGAAACGTATAATCTAAAGCTTTAGAAATAATAGTAAATTTGAAATACTAATATAGTTACTAATAATCTAATAAGACAACTAGTACTTATTTATAGTTATACCCTTAGTTTCCTTCTAATATAATAGTACAATAATATAGTTCTATAATATTATATAAGCTTACATTGATATTAATATAAAACTTATAAGATGTATTATATTTAAATATTTATATATTTTAAAGAATACTACTTTTTAAACCTACTTAACGCAGTAGTTCAACATCTAGCTAGCTTTTACCATTTTATAATAAGAATAGTAGGTTTAAATCCTATAGTAAGTAATTACAACTAATAGGTATATACTTTCTTATTAAGTAAACTAAGTATAATAACTACTACTAGCTATTAGCTACTACTTTTAGCTATTAATAGCTAGCGACTATTAATAGCTAGTAATAAGTATTACTAGCTAGCTAGTATTAGTATTATATAATTATAATTCTTTAAAGAAGTAACTATAATAGATATAAGCTTATCTTTACTTTCTATATTTGTTAGTGTTATATTAACTAGTTATATGTACTACTTGGGGTTTCTTCTATTTAAATAGTTCCTTAGTACTAGTAGTATTTATAGGGTTTATAAGGCAAGAGCCGACTACTAGGTATAGCTTCCTTTAAAAAGTTCCTAAGAGGTATATAACTTTAAATAGATTAAAGACCTGTAATATAACTATAATACTTTTAAGCTTTATTATAATTATTATTTAGCTTCTATATAGTCCTATTAGAATTAGTATTTAGTAATAAGTAACTTATTCTAAATACCATAGAAAATAGTTATAAATGAAAGTATTAATTATAAGTTATACTTCTTCATCTTATACTTTAAGAATAATACTTTGAACTTTTAAACATTTAAACTAATAATGCTTTTAGTTGTTTCAATTTTACTTTTATATAATATAAAGATAAATAGTTCTAAAAACGTTAATTATAACTACACTTAAAATAGTCTTCTTCAAAATGATAATTCTAATATTTAATAGAAATGTCCTATTATTTAATAGTAATACCTTTTATGTATTCTAAAAATACTAGAAACAAAAGTAGCATTTACTAATATATATATAATATTTAAAATACTTAAGAAAGTATATATTAAATAATATATATATAAAATATATTTTATTTTAATATACTAATTAGAAATATTACTTAACCTTTCTTATATAATCCGAAGGTAATAGCCCTTAATTAGTAATACTACTATATACAATAAATGTCTTAAGTAGTATGTAAAATACTTCAGTTATAAATCTAACTTTATACTACTTAATGTTTCTGAAATATATTTTTATATTTTTATTAATAGTTTACTTACTAATAATACTAGTTTCGTATTTTAACTAAGATATATTATAATCTTAAGTTCAAAGACTACTATGAATAATACTTAATTCAATCTCTAGAGTAATAGTATATATTACGTTTCTATTAAAAATAGAAATATCACTAGGAATATATTGCTTTTAGAGATTTATATTATAGTAATTAGTATAGATTTTACTTATACTATAGTTATATTACTTAAGATAATCTTCTAATACTAAATATTTTCTTAAATCTTAATTAGTATATATTATAACTTATACTTCCTCTATTAATATTTTGTAAAACTTAATACCACTAAAGAAGGATACTTTATAATTAATATTAGAATATTGAAATAATTACATAAGTATTATGAATTCTATAAAGTATAGTAAATCAATAAAAATAATAGTATCACTAATACTTTTACAATAAATGTATCAAACTATACTTTTAAGAGATTTCTTAATTTAAACTGTATAAAAATTGAAATAGAGAAATAAGTAATTAAAATAGAGTAAATAGATAAGTATTTAAATATTGTTAAAATATAAAGGTATAGATTACTAAAAGTATTGTTTTTTATATAAGTGAATGAATATTAGAATTTATGGTAAGAAGAAGAGTTACCAGTATTAGGTATACATAGTATGAGGTATATAGTAATTATACTTATTTCATATATATAGTAGTATGTCTTTTATAAATTCTTAGTAATAAGTACTAGGTATTTAGTATTAACTATAACTAAATATGTAATAATGAGTTGATAATTATTATACCATAGATCTAGAGCTTTATATAATGTTATATATTATATAATATAACAATAACAATAATGAATAATTAGAATACTACTTTATACCTATATAAAAAGATTACATATAGTATAAATTACCTTCTAGATAAACTATTAATATATTACAAAGATGTCAACATATAGGATTATTATAAAAGGAGTTGATGTTATATATTATCAAAGGAAGTAATATAAAATAAGTATAAACACTTTATTTCTATTCCATTTTCAAGAAGATTAATAGAGTTCTTAACTCTATAATCTTAGTGGTAACTTTTAACTACATGATTACTATAATGTCTTCTATTACTATAAGTTTAAATATTAGAACTAAAAGTATAATTATCTATAATAATAAGTAATTCTATTATGATTCTAACTAGTTCTAAACTAGTATTGGTATAAGTACTATTATTAGAAGAACCTTATAGTTAAAGTTGTATATAAGATAAAAAGCTTAGAGATTATTATAAATATGAAGTAAAAGTAGCTAAGGAAAATAAATATACTAATTAAAGTTATAAGGAATGTAACCTTAAATTAACTCGAGATTACTTATAATAGTAAGTAAAGAATACAAAGGCTACAGTAATATTATAAGAGATAGTATATCTACTAATAGTTATAGTAAAGAGTAACTTATTACGCTTTCTTATAGAAACAATATAATTATTATATAGATTTGAAATTCGTAGTGGAAGAAGTATTGTTCAGAAAGAATAAAAACCTTATTATAAATAAGAAAAGTAAGAATAATTTTAGTAAAAGAGCTAGATAGATAGAAGATGATAATGTAATAATTATATCAGAATCATGCCATTAAGCCTTATAGTAATTAGTAAAATATAGCTTAGTAGTAGTATGATTCTTTTCGATATATTTTATAAAAGCTATATAGAAGACAATAGAATCTTCACTACAAATTATATTCTATATTGAATATATTATTTCTTAATATAGAAAGCAATTACAAAGATTTATATACTATCTATAAATAATGATATCTTCTTTAGTCTTAATTCTAGTATAAGTGTTAATAGAATATATTAACTACTAGTAGTAGTTTTATTTACTCAGAAAGATTCAGAATAAACAAATAGCAGATTCGAGATATAAAGCATATATACTAACTTTACTATTATAGTACTTAAGAGAAAGATCATTATAATAGAAGTAATAAGTAGCATTTATTACGGTAGATATTTACTAAGATTTTAGAATCATTAAATAGGATAACTACTATATAGAAGGAGTATTATAGCAAACGTTGACATTTTTCAAGTTCGAAAAGGAATGCTAGTGGTAATATACATGATATAAATAAATTAGAAATGCTTATAAGTAATATCTTTACTGAAAGCAGTAGAATAAGTATAGGTAATAGAAGGAGTATAAATATGTATAATATAAAGCTATAGTCTTACTAATAATAAAGTCTATAATATAATATTTAAAGTAGTATATAATGGAAGGGAGAAGTATAATATATTGAGAAAGAGTAAGCTCTTTCTCCTTATTTCTACTATTAGTCTTTTTAATACTTTCCCTCTTATATTTATTATTATTCTTATCATAATCAATAGTAGAAACAGGAGTAAGTAATATAGAGAGATGAATAAGCAATGTAGCTTTAGTAGAAACATTATTAGTAGCTGTACTAGTAGTAGTAATTCTTTTAAATCTCTAAAAGCAATTCTTAACTCCAGAATTCTTAGCAGTTAGAAGCTATTAAAAGTAAGGAATAGTTCCTAAAGAAGGAGAAAGTAAATCATAATCTACTATTATAATTATAGAAATTCATTTTGTAACTTACTACATAAGACTAATATTAGTAAAACCATAAGGCAATAAGATAAGAAATAGTTAGATTAGCAAATATAATAATATGAGAAATAAAATAAATAGTTTAAGTATACACAATAAATAATAAACCTGAGATATAATAGGAATAGTAATTTTCAACTAATAATAAGTTTTTAAATTCGATATAAGAAAAGAAGAGAATCTTAAGTAATAAGAGCCTTTAAGAATAAAGTATTTTATACTATATAGACGTCTAAGTAGCATTAATCAATATCATACTTATATTAATAATTTTATGATTATAGTTATTCTATTTACTAGTTGGAAAGAAAAGAACATAGTATAGGCTAAGTTGTATTAAAGCTATGTATAGCTAATGTAATTAATTCTACTACTACTAATTCTAATTAACCTACTTCATATATACTCTATAATCTTTCTAAAACCCCTTCTTCTCTAACTTCAATTCCTTCAATTAAAACACCACTATACTTAAGTATATAAATTATATCTCTTATAGCTTTTGGTTGAAAATGAAGAATTTAATATGTTAAGTTATTCTTATGAGATATATTCTAATATTTAAAGAAGTTTTATTTCTTTTGTTCTAAGAGAAGTTATAAAGAGTTTTATGATATTTCTAGATATATAAATCATATATAAATCGTTTCATAAATATACATTTATTTTACCTTTATACCCCTAGTAGTCCTTAAGTAAATGAAGTAAATCTATAAATGTCTATTCTTTTATAGGATATTGGAAGTAATTGAAGCCTTATGTACTATTTGCATAACGCCTTATACGCTATAGCTCTAGTAGCCTATATACTATAGCTACTGTATAATAAATACTGTAATATATACTATACTTTAGCTTATATGCTATAGTTATAGTAGATGATATAATATAGCTATAGTGGTCTGTATATTATATGAAGATATAAATACTACAGTTATAGTATCTTATATACTATACCTATAGTAATCTATATATTATAGCTATAGCTAGAATTCTCCTACTACCATAATTAAAACTAGAACTCTAAAATAGATTTTCTATATAGATGTCTTAATATCTTTGTAAATAATACTTAGAAATAGTTAATTATATTATCAATTATATAAGTATTCCTTCTTCTATATAATTATTACTATTCAAAGTATTTTAATTATGTCATTATACTGAGAAACCCACTTTTAGTTCCTACATTTCTCCTGATTTTATAGTTATCTATAATAATAACATTACTATCAATTTACCTATTTATCTATTTCTTTCTAATGAATTATAAGCCTAGTTCTTGATAACCTGAAGACTCTACATCTTATTCTTTAAATTATTAACTTTTACATTTATTTACTTATAAATGTTAAATATTACAGTAAAATCTACAGAAATATCTATTTTTTACTACTTTTATTGAAACCAAATACCTTGCCAGAATGACTTTATCTTTATAAAACATCAAAATCATTTGATAAGTTTTTTGAATGCCTAAGACTTAACCTTTCTACTTATTTCGACTTTTTTCAATGCCTTAAATGTTTGAAATGATTGTATTTTTCAATTATTTTTAAATCTACTTCCTCTTTAATTTAAAATTATTTAAATAGTAAAAGAGCTAATTTATTCAGAAAATCAACTACTTTTACTACGAATTTCGTTTTGCTTTTCAATTAAGTTTGTTAAGAAGAAACAGTTAAAATTGTTTTAAAAGAGAAGGAAAATATTAAGATTCAGATTTGTGATTTTCAAATTTATTCTTTAAGTTATATCTCTATTAGAAATAGAAGAAAAAGATTTAAATCTCCTATCTCTATCTTTTTAGAAAATATAAACCTTTCTATAGAGGTTTTTACTTTACATAGAAAGCATTTAGCACTCAGCTAGGACCTATATCCTAACCTACCCTATACTAATAGCTATAACTATAATTACTTTAAATCTTCGAATATTATACAATCATATTATACTAATAGTATATAATATAATATTTCCAATTTTAAGTTATCTTACCTAATACTACTATATTAAGCCTTTCTAACTATTAGCTAGTAATTATAATAGATTTCAATATATATATGTTTTAAGATAATACTTAATAAGCTACTTTTAAAACATGTTTAAAATATTTAGAATTATTACTAAATACCCTATTTTTAAGTACTAGATTTCTTTTATTTCTTTTACCTTCTACTTCTTAGCTCTATTAATAACTATATCTCTTAATCATATTTTAAGTTAAACTTAACTATGATTATTCTAAAAAAGCGAGGGTAAATAGTAAAGTTCTTTCTATATAATACTTGTTTATTCAGGTTTTTACAAAAGTAACTATAATCTTTATAGTTATTAATAGCTTTAATAAGAATAATATTTATAGTAAGATTATTGAAGTGAAGTATAGTAATAGTTCTTGTTATTATTATCATTATGAGTAGTAGTAGTAATATTATTATAGATAGTTATGAACTTAAATCTTTCAGAAGTAAGGATACTATTATAAGATAAAAAGAAAGATAGTTAGCTAGTCTATAGTAGACTATTACTCTCTTTTGTCTATATAAGTAGAATTCTTAAAATATACTAGTAGTATTGTTACTAGCTAGTATAAGTTAATATTATAAGTGCTATTATAATACATTTAATACTTTAAAGCTACTACTATAGAAACTATTATATAACACATATTGATTTCTAAGCTAAGGTTAAGTCTAAACTAGTTATTTTACTACTAGGTCTTTCTTACTATGTTGATAAATAGAAATATATATAAACTATAAGATATTACTAGATTCTTTCTCTATTATAGAGACTTTATACTAACTATTATATAGAGCTACCAACCAAGTAGGGGATTAGAGATAAAATATACTATACTACATTTTATAAAATTCATTATAAGATGAATCATTATACATAGTCTTATTAGAAAACTTCTATAATTTATATATCTTAGTAATTGTTAGTCTATAACCTATACACGTCGTTATCGATTAATAATATAAGTAGTTTATAACTAGTTATCTCTATTAAAAATATATATATCTAGGTTATAATATATGTATATATATATATATATATTATACTATAGGGATAAATCTATATAATAGTCCTTTTATTCTCATTGGTTTAAATAAGTAAATTGACTAGTTTGTTACTTATTACTATAATTTTAGCTATTTCAATATTATATTTAACTTAATACTAGTAATACTTTCTTTTATAGCTAAAATATGTTAAATACTAAAACTAGTATAAAATATAAAAGGAGTCTAAAGTATAATGTAATATAATATATAAGAATAGTATAAAGTTATTTGTAATTATATAAATCCTTTTAGTAATATTAAAAACTATATAATACTATAAATGGCATTTCTCTATAAGAATATATTTCTTATTTAATTTACATTAGGTATTTTAAAATCCTTACTATAATATACTTTTCTATTTCTCTTCTACTTCTTCCTTATTCGTTTATATACTTCTTATTACTTTTATCTCTTCTTCTTATTATTTTTTATAATTCTTATAATCTATTGTTTTATTTATATTACTATTCTATTATAAAAATAGGTATAACACTAAGGCTACTATACGGCTATACTAACTTATATAAGGCCTAACCGCTCTATTTATATACGTTCGAGCGCTTCACTCTAGCTTGAATAGATTATATTTTTTAAAAATTTATATTTAGACTATATACTGTATTATTTATTTATTATAGTTATAAGCCTAGTTTTGTTTAATTTATCTTTGAACTATTCTTAATTAATTAATATAAAGAAAATCTTTTTTAATCTATCTTATTAGTTTTTTTAACGAACTATTTAAAAATAGTATATTTAACTATTAGTAACCTCGATATAATAGTAAAGCTATCTAATAGTTCTAATTTTAACTATTAGTATATTATGTTATAATTCTATATAATAAGTTGAGATATCTAGAAATACTTAAATCTAAATATTAAACTAAATCTTAATATCTTAAAAATAATTAATCTACTTAATTTTAATAAATAGCTCATCTAAGAAAATACTGCTTAATAAATAATTATAAATACTAAATATTTTATTTTTAATATTAAGAGGATTTGTAATTACTATATAATAAATTTTAAATTTTAAATAGTTTAAGAATCTAACTACAAAGAGATAAAGAAATATTATAGTATAAATTAGATATAAATTAATACTACTATTAATAATAGCCTTCTAATACCTACTTAAATAGAATTCCTTAATAATAATGATATCTCTTTTTAAACTCTTCTAAGAATTCTAAAATATTAATATATTTAAAACAATTTAGTTATATAGTAATAAGTTAGAATAGAATATAAGAAAATCCTTAATAAAACTAATTTAAATATCTCTAGTTTAATATAGTATAATAAGTAGTATACTATTTATTTTTAAACTATTACTTATTAGCTCCCTAAAATCTAAAGAATACTTATAGTTAAAGAATAACTTTAAATACTTAATTAATACTTTTTAACTAGTTAAATTATAACTTAATATTAGATTATTATTAAGAGAAAAACTTTAAATTTAAAAATTAATAATCTAGTTAAATATAGAGAGTTTTTTTACTTTATCTTATATTAAAGAAACCTTAATAAAAGGCTGTAGTAAAACGCCATCCATATTAGCTACTTTTATAGGAAGGTTAAATAGTATATCTTAACTTAAACTAAAATACCTATATAATTGTAAAAGTTATTTATACTTTCTAGAGAATTATAAATATATTAAGTATATTATAATAAGATTATATATTAGATTTCCTAATATTTAAATAATAATTACCATTTAAAATAGCATTATAAGTAGGGTGAACAACTTAGAACTATATACTTTTTACTAAGAGTTAACTAAAAAAAGATAGTTAAATTCTAAAAGATATATTAATAAAACTAAAAAAATACTTTTAGATACTTTAAAAGTTAAAATAACTTCTTTAAGTAGTAAATCTAGTAACAGTAGTAACTACCCCTCTAATTTAACATATATTAATATTAACTTCTCTCTTCTCAAAAAGTTAACTACAATCCCTCCTAAAATCTTCTTAACTATTCAAAAACCTTACTTACTTTTAGTAAGTATAGTATTCGATAGCTATAGAATAGTCTATATTACTAATTTAATAGATTTTTTTAAGAAGAGACTTTTTAAATTAAACAAAGGAATAAATACTATTTAATACAACTTAGCTAACTTCTTTATAGTTAGATAAAGTAAACGGGTAATTAGGAATATCTTTAATAATTTAAAAGAGAAGAATATACTAGACTTAATATTAGATAATATTACTTATATTAAAGACTTTTATACTAATATTATTTCGGAAGTTCTACTTTTCAATAAGATTGAAATCTAGTATATAAGTTTCAATTATACTTTCAGATTCAGTCTAATTAACTAATTTATTATTATAAAATAGTTATTTAGAAAGTATAACTTTATATTCTTCAAATATAAATTAATTTCAAATCATCTTATAGTTTATTGAAATAGTTTAGGTATTATCTCGGAATATCTAAATATACTATTTTCTTAACTTTACCTTAAGATAGCTCTCCTAGATATAAGGTCTAATAATACCTATATATAGTATTTTTAAATAAGATATTTCAGAACAAATACTTTTAAATATCTAGTTTTAAACATTTAAGAGGTAAAGATGATAAAACTAAAGTAACTAAATTACTCTTATTATATAGAAGCTTATTCTTAATAAATAATTTCTAAATAAATTTTAAAATTACAATTAGTTCGCCCGTTCTACTATATTACCTAGGATCTATTTAACTTTCCTAAAGCTTATATAGGTAACTCCTAAATATTTATTATTAAAGATAAGCTTTTAGATTTACTTTTTATATTTATATTACTTAATAAAACTTATAGTTTAGTCTCTTAAGTAATCATAAAATTTAAAAGATAAGTTGAAAAGTAAAGAAGTTTCTTAATTTATAAGATTTAATAAGATATTAAAAAAGTAGTTATAATAATTAATAGGAAAACTAATTACTAAAAATAAATAATAAAGTAAAAAGTTAATCTTAAGCTATCTCTTTCTTATACTAAAGAGTTAGTTAGAATAAGTAAGTATATTAGAAACAAACTAATTACGTAAAGAAACAAAATATACGAAGCTATTAGACTACTATGTACATTATATATAGAATTAATTTAAATAGTAGTTATATTATATAGTATATTTCTAAATATTCAAAATAACTAGAGATTACTATATAAAGTTAAAGAAGTTTAGTATAAATAGTATTTTCATTAGTAGGTACTAGAGTATACTTTAAGCTTTTATTAAGATTTATAACCTTACTAAGGATAGATTTATACTTATAGATATTAAGTATACTTACTTAAGAAATATTATAAATAAAGTATTTTGAAAAAATTATTTAAAGTTAAACTAAGGGGATATATTAAATATTTAATAGGTTACATTCCAAATACTTATAATTTCTATAGGATCTAGATTCCTATTTTTTAAAAAATTATTATTACCTAAAATATTAAATTCGATAAGATAAAATTTTACTTAAGATAAAATTTACATAAAGCATTTATAAAGAAGGTTGTAAAACTACTAGTTAAGTTAATTACTAAAAAATATAAGAATCCTATTTTTAAAATATTTAGAGATTTTAAAATAGTAAGAATACTTAATAGAAGGTTTTCTCTTCTACTAACTATCCTATTAGTACTAAAAGCAGCTTAAAATATTAAGTTAAACCTAGATTTAGTTTTAAAAACTAATAAGAAAAGTTTAATTATATTTAAACTAACACCTAAATTATTAAGATTAATCTAAACTTCTAATTAACTTTAATTAGATAAAATAACCCTAAGTAAAAATTAGAATTTAAAAAATATATTAATAACTAGAAAACTAAATAGTATATTCAAAATAAGAAATCCAGCTAGTTAAGAAGGAATACCCACTTTATCTAAGCAAAAAAGCAATCATTTTAAAACCTTTATTCAACTAATTTAGAAAAAACTAAAGTGTGGCTTTAAATCTTAACTAACTAAATTAGATTTAACTACTTAGGAAC
>QAPG01000666.1:0-16275 GCA_004366825.1 Colletotrichum spinosum
TAGTAGATTAATAGAGATAATAATATTACTAATACTTTTATAAAAAATATATTAAACTATACTTTTTAAGTAATTTATCAATTCAAACTATATAACTATTCGAATAGAAGGATAGGTAATTTAAGTAGAATAAATAAATAAGTATTTAGATATTATTAAGGTAAAAGGTATAGATTACTAAAAGTACTATTTTTTATATAAATAGACAGGTACTAGGGTATATAGTAAAAGAAAGAGTTACTAGTATTAGTTATATTATACTATAGGATATATAGTAATTATACGTATTACTATATATATAGTAGTATACTTTTTATACCTTATTAGTAATAGGTACTAGGTATTTAGTACTAATTATAGCTAAACATATAGTAATTAGTAAGCAATTGTTACGCTATAGATCTAGAACCTTATATAGTACTATATACTACGTAATATAATAATAATAATAACAAATAACCAGAATACTAGTTTGTACCTATATAGTAAGATTATATATAGTATGTGTTACCTTCCGGATTAACTAATAATAATCTAATATAAAAACTAGTTATATAGTAGCTTTAGAATAATATAAAGAGATATATAAGCTAATTGTAAATAATAATAATAACTTAACCTATAGCTCCTAGCTAAATAGTAATAGGGGAAGAAGGGAGTAATATTATAAACTATATTTAAATAACTAGCTAAAGCTATACCAAGGTATTTAATATTAACCTTTTCGCCTAAGTAGGGCCTTAATAGGCCCCTAGTAGTACTATAGATATAGACTTTTTCTAGATATTTATAAAGGCTTTTCTTTTACTTCTTAGTTCTAAATAAACAGTATTTTATACTACCTATAGTTAAATAAACCTAGGTCTAACCCTTTATGGCCTTAGGATATTAAAGGTATATTTGATAATTCAAGTTTTAATTTTAATAGTAATAAAATATATATTCTCTTTTAACTATAGTTTAGTAACTTCCCGAGTATTATTTCTTTTTAAGTATAGTAGTCTTCTAAGGCTTTTATAAATCTATATTATTATTAAAAATGTGTAACAGTAGGATTTTGAAATTACTTAACTTATATATTCATTATATAATTAGCATGAATATCTAATATAGCTAAATCAAATTTAATATTAATTAGAATATTTTATTATATGTTTTCTTATTTTCTTAGCTAATCAAAATATCCTATCTGTCTCATAATAGTATATGTAATATAATAACTAAATAGCCTCACTAGTATTTGATTTGAAACTAATAATAAGTTTACTATTTAGCTTATTAGTTTAAACTTCTATTAACTTTCTATTCTTTTTTAAACAACCTAAAGTCTTTATAGTTTATCAAAACCTAGAAGTTATTATTATTCCTTCATCTTCTATTTTAAATATTAAGATAAAATATTACTAATAAGAGCTTTTTATTATAAATTGAGTAATTATATTATACTCAGGATAGTTTCTATAAGTAAAAGGTAATTAGCTAGTAACACTTCTATGTATCTTTTATAAGAAGTATTTCTTAATGTAAACTTTTAATAGTTTAATTGAATAATAATTACTAGGTTTTAGCTAAAAGTGTTAGAAGATTAAGGCTATTACAAATTACTTTTAAGAATAGTAAAAATACTTTTTCCTTTTTCTTCTTGACAAAATACTATATTTTTCTTAACTAAGGTATTCAGAGGTTTTATAATAATTCTATAGTTACTTCTAGGGATCTAATAATAATTCGTAAACTTTAGAGAATCCTTTACTATCTTTATGGTGAATTACTTATTTATTACTTTTACCTTTTGAAGACTACAGATAATCCTTTCCTTAATTTCAAATATAAACCTACTATACTTTATTATTACTATAACAAGAATATATTTAATTAAGTTGAAATTCAATCTAGCTATAAATAAAATGTAGAAGATATATTCAATTCTTTTTAATAATTCATCCAGGACTTTATTATTCAGTATATTATATATTCAGCCTCCTACTCAATAAGTAGCTTTATATAATACTTAGTATAAAGTTTCTTTAATAGAAGAAAAACCTAGTAAAATCTTATAACTTATATATATTTCTATAGGTAAGTATAGTAAAAGAAACCTAGTAGTAAAACGTTTAGTTTAATCCTAGCTTTAGTCTAGAAATTAGTATAAGCTATATAGTAGTCTTTATAGTAAGTTATAGCTTAATGTACTAGTAGTAGCTTTTGAATATTAAAGTTACTATAATAGTACTTATAATGTTAACTTATATTAGCTAGCTACTAATAATACTACCAGCGTAATTTAACAATACTCGTTTTATAGATAACAGAGAGTAAGAATCTATAGACTAGCTTTCTCTTCCTTCTATAATAGTACTACTATTAATAATAATAATAACAGTAATAAAAACTATTACTATACTTAACCTTTATAATTTTGATATAAATATTAATCTTATTAAAGCTGTTAATACCCATAAAGACTATAGCTACTTTTATAAAAACATAAATAAGCTAGTATTATACAAAAGTAACTTTATAACTTTTACTAACTCTTTGGAAATATTAATAACTAAATTTAGCTCTAAAGTATTATCAATAGATAAGGTTATGAGTATAACTAAAAGCTATAAGATTAAGAAGAATCTAGTGCTTAGAAATAAGAGTTTTAGTAATAATACTAAATACTTTAAATATATATTAGAAGTAGTTTATTAAATATCGTCTAAAAGAGTACATATATCAAAACATATTATAATTAGTAGCTAGTAGTTAGGAAGACTGAAATAACTTAAAATCAGAGATAATTATACTATTCTATACTATTAGTATAAAATATTACGATTGAAAGTTTTAAATTAACTATAGTTATAGCTGGTAGTGTAAAGTGGGTTAGAACATAGGTCCTAGCCGGCTACTAAATGTTCTCTGTATAAAGCAAAAGACTTAGGATTTTATTACATGAAAAGGTTATTCTTTAAATATATTATAATAATATTATTAAGAAACGTTATGAAAATACTATTCATATAATGTTGAACATTACTAAGACTGTAATAAGTTTAAATAGATATATTAGTTATTTAAAACCATTATATTATATATCAAAAGTAGTTTTCTCTACATATTTCTTTATGATTCCAATTCTATACAATATGGCGATAATATCTTAATCTATCTACTATATAGTTAAGGTTATTTGTTATAAAGCTTTTGATATAAGTAATAAAGAATAGTAGTCTTTTTTATAATTATATTAGATATTTTGTAATTATTATATAAATATAATTTACTCCTAGGTTTGTTAACAAATAAAATTAGGATATTTATATAGAATTGGCTTACTTATATAAATTCTTTACTGACGAAGGTATAGAGTATTTTCAATAAAACTAATAGTTTTTCCTAAGATATACTATAGGGTAATCTTTAACATAAACCTTCTTTTTTATTTATATTCTAGTTTTCTAAATAAGCTTTGGAATTGATATTTAAGTAGAAAAACTATTTACAATATATTTTACTTCTCTTAGAAGAGTTCTTTAATGTTTTATATATTGAGTATAGTTATATTATCAAGTTATTTTCTTTATCCTCTATTTAAAGTACTTTCTTAATATCTATTAGATTAATGGTTATGTAATCTCCTCTATTATAGAATTGTAATAATTTATATATTTATATGTCCTAAAAGCCTATCAGTAAACCGCTACAAACAAAGTAGTTATTACTATTTGTATTACCTAAACCTCTTAAATTAAGTGGTATTTTTTACTTTCCTAAAATAATACATATTCGAATTGTATTAAGATAAATATAGTATCTTTAAGTATTATGACTAAAAAGATTATATCTTATATATAGTTTATTTAAGAAAGTATTAATATCTTAACTATAGATGATTTAGGTATGAACTTCGAGATATAACAATCAAGTTTAATATTAACTTCAATAATACTATTTACCAATATATATACCACTTTGTCTATAAATCTTTTCAATTCTTTAGACATCTGATTTATATAAAATAAATAGAATTAAGAAACTAAACAATAATTAATTATAATATCAAAATTATAATTCCTATCTAGAAATACTTAGGTAATCTTCTTTTATTAGTTGATATTTCTAATAGTATAGAGAATCTGTTTGTTCTATATCTTCCTCTAAAATACATCTAATTAATTTTACTTTACAAATTCTAATATTTAACTTTGTATTAAAGTTATTCCTTTCTGAGGATACTATCAAAATCTAAGCCTTTAGTTTTATTACTAGAGTAAGTTCATTTCAAGGCTATATTGTAGTATAAGAAGTATATATCCCGAAGTAATCCCTATTAGATTTACTCTAATATCTAAAAGACCTCTATTTCCAATATTCTAATAGAAGTAGTAAAGAGGTCTATAATATTCCTATATGAATAAAATGTATGGAAATCGCTCTATAAATATATACTCATTTTACCTTTTTACCCCTAGTAGTCCTTAAGTAAATAAAGTAAATATATAAAGGTTTACTTATTTATAGGATATTGGAAGTAGTTCAAGCTATATATACTATAGGTATAACGCCTTGTATACTATAGTTATAGTAGTTTATATATTATAACTATACTATAGTATATACTACACTTTAGCCTATATGTTATAGTTATAATGTGTTAAATACTATAGCTATAGTAATCTACATACTATACTAAAGTATATATATTATAATCATAATACTTTATATATTATGACTATAGTAATATATATTATATCGCTATAGCTAGAGCTCTAGTAGTACTATAGTTATAACTAGAATTCTACAATAAATCTTTTATTCAAGAATTATAATCTTTCTATAAGTAATAAGTAGAAATAATTATATATATTACTAGTTGACTTACTATCTCTCTTTTTATTTAACTATGATGATTAAGAATATTTTAGATTAGTCTCTATATTAAGGAAATTACTTTTATTATAGCATATTTCTCCTAATCTTATAATTACCTGCAAAAGCAACTTGACTATCAATTTATTCATTTCTCTCTTTATTCTAATAGATTATAAGTTTATCTTCTCTTAATTTAAAGATTGTATACTTTATCTTTGAAACAATCACTTTTCTTATTTATTCATAAAAATTGAATATTACTTTAGAATCTATGAAAACCTCTTATCTTTTTATTACTTTTATAGAAGCTAAAGAACTTGTTAGAATTACTTTATTCTAATAAGAAGTTGATTTTATTCGACAAATTATTTTAATATTCAATAATTCGATTTATCTACTAATTTTAGCTCTTCTTAATTCTTTAAATATTCGAGATTTATTTATAATTGACTCCTTTTCAGATGACCTTTCAGTTTATTTTCTCTTTGGTTTCACATTATTTTAATAGTAAAAAGATGAATATATACGGAAAACCAACTTTCCTTTCTCGAATTTTACCTTATTTCTAATTGTTTTAATAAGGAAATAACTCTAGAAAGATTACTATTTTAAAAGGTAATTATTATAAGATCTAGTTTACTTATATTAAGGCTTTACCTATTATTAAAAATACTTTCATACATATTAATTAGCTTATTATTTCTAAAAGCAATGATAGAAATGAAAACGTTCTAAGTTAGTCATAATTATATTATAAGGATAGCTTTCTTTGAATAATTAAACGTAAGATAGACATTTCTTAATAATTTCAATATTTATCAGAATTCTATAAACCTTCAGGACTTACTAATGAATTCTTATTTTATAAAGGGTTTTTTAATATTATTTTAATTAATTCTAAGACTTTGAAAGCATGTCTTAATAGAGTTGAAGAATTAACTAATAAGTTATCTTATAATAAATTAGAAGTATTTAAATAAGTAGTTATAATATATACTTTAAATGATTTTAAATTTAATTAAAAAGCTTTACTATTTCAATAACCTTAAGTCTTAATTTTAATAGAAAGACTTATATTTCAGATTTCTTACGTTTTAATTCATTAGATTACTTTAGAAGAAGAAATAGTAATTGAATTAATTATACTAAAAATACTTAAACTTTCTCTTGTTTAGAGTTGTTAAAAGACTATATAAAGAATAGAAAGGAATATTGTATAAAGGTTATGAGAAAAAGAATCATATTAAAAGGAATTATACTTATCTTTATCTAAAAAAGCTTTAAATTAGTAAACGAATATTTTATTAAAAAGCAATAATGAAAATGAGAAGACATCTAAAAAGAAAGATTTAGAATCTATTGATATTACTTCAATTAGAACTAAAGAAAATAATAGTATAGAAAATAAACTATTAGAAAATAAAGAAGATGCTAAATCTAAAGACTTAATTTATAACGATATAGATCTTAATATATTCTCTAAAAAAACAATATTTCTAAAAATATAAGACTTATCTTAAAGCTTTATATAAAACGAAACAATAGTACAAATAAGGCTCTAGGTTCTTTGATACATTCATAGATTACTAGAAGCTCTAGGAAGTTAATCAAAAAGGGAAATTATTAATATATTTATTTTTATTGAGATAAAGCTATTACTATTCATATAATTATAAGTAAATCTATTATATTTAATATAAGACGAATTTTAAATTAAATTAAATGAACAAGTACTATATATTTCATAGTTAGAATAATCAGAAATTCCAGAATATCTCTAAGATATGAAATTTGGTTTTTAATCAGGTTTATTATACTCTAGAATTAGGAGTTGACTTATTATTTCACCGTAAACTTAATACTATAGAAATTATATTAATTCTCTAGAATAAACCTATACTATGTATTATAAAAAAGAACTTTGTTTTAATTATAAGGTTTAAGAAGAATAGATTATATGATATAGTAGGTTTATTTTATCAAGAGATATTATTCTTTCTATTATTATATTCTACAGTATTTAGCTATTATATATTATTTAGATTATATTAATATAAAGGCTATCAATAATTTAAAAAGTAATACTTTAAATCAACTTTATAAAATCAATAAATCAGATGTTCCTTCTATTTAAAAAGACTATATTAGAGAAAGCTTTACTAATCATATTGATAGAAATGAGAAAAAGTAAAAACAAAGTCTTTGATATTTAAATAATATTAGTTAATATTCATATAAACTTGGAACTGTTAAAAGATATAATAAATCTAATAGATTTGTTCTATTTATTAATAAGGTAATTAGATTTACTAAGAGATATTTATAAAGCTCTGAGTCGACTAAAGAAGCTTTAAGGATCTTTCTCAAATTTAGAAATTTGGTAAAACATAGTCGTAATGAAAAGAAGTAAAAGAGTTTTATATTAAAAGAAGTAATAAATGTACTAATGAGAGAATAAAAGATATTTATTCTTTATCTAGAATTACCTATAACTCTCGACTTCTTTATATTTATAAACCTAATAGTCAAATAAAAAGACTTATAGGAATTCTGATAAATAAAGCTAGAACTTTAATATACTATTTAAATTTATCTTATTATTTATAAAAGAATATTTTACTAACTTCTATATAGAATAGAAGTTTTTATAGTTATATAGATTTTAAAAATCTCTATACATTAAAAATGAAATGAAGTTTCATATTAATAATATTAAAATATAAGATAGTTTCTATTATTATAAAAATAAAGATTATAACTCTAGAAACCTAGATACAAGAACTTATAGAAAAGCCATTATAACGTATAGAAGTAATACTACTAGAACTTAGGATTTTAATTGAAAAAGAACTATTTACTTTAGAGATATAAAGATTTTGAGGAATACTTTTTATACTTTTACTAAGATTATTTTTATCTATTCATTTAGAAACGACTTCTAATTGCTATAAGTCTATTTAACTGAATAATAATTTCTTTTTATTTCTAGAAATTTCTATTTCTACTATAAAGTAAAATAATAATGATTAAAAAATAACTCTTCAGTAAGTCCTACTACTAAAGTTCAAGAAATAACTAGAATAAATCTAGAAGGAAATTCAAATATTAAAATAATGAAATAATGAAATCAAACATTAGAATTAAATATAGAAGATAATGACATTATTCTCGGAGAATCTAACTTATATATTAATTTACCCACTATATAAGATAAAGGTAAGAAAACCTATAAAACATATAAAGAAAGTACTTTCTTTAATATTTCAAACCTTTTTAAATTTTAATAGTTATATAAAGTTGTATAAACGTACTAATAAAATTAATTAGGTTTCTTATATTTTATTAGTATATAAGACAGAAGAATCTACCTCTTTTATTCAAGGATTTCAATCAACTAAATATAGAAACTAGATTTTAGCTATAATAAGAAGATAAAATAAATAAGATTTATAAATAGTTAGAAAATAATACTTCTATTTACTATTAATATTAAAGATATCAATATTATAAGTAATAGATAAGTTTATAAATTAGAAGTAAATAATATAACTAGAAACATTATAGACAAAGCTAGATAGGTAGCCTGAAGCTATAATAGATATTTAAGTATTCATTATTTAGAAATCTTTAGTATTAGTTAGAAACCTAATGGTTAGAGATATATAATAATCCTTCTTATTCATTTAGGATAGACTTTAATATAATACATCATTATTATAATATTTATTTATATTAAACTTAATGAACTTATCTATATTTATCTACTAACTAGATCTTATTTTAATATGAAAAAGAACTCTTTCGAAGTTAATCTTAATATAAGAAGATATACTCATTAAAATAATAAACGCTATATGTTTATTTATTTATTAAATAACGTATTATATAGTTTAGAGTAGAATCCTCGAATTGAGTATAATTATCTAAAGAATATTATTAATTTACTAAAATTCATTATTTTCCTTATAATAAAGTAGTTCTTATTTTGAATAAAAAGCGCTATATAGCTGTTTTACCTTACTAAATAAATTATATACTACTAATTACTAATAAGTAGAAAATAGCTAATTATATTTATAATTATTGAGAATAAAAAGAAAGTTCAGAATTGAAGAGAACTTTTTATTTTTCTTACTAATAATTTATCTATAACTTAAAAAGAAAGGAACAGTTATTCTTAATTAGAATAAGTATACTAAGAAAGCTATGAAAGACTATAAGAAGAAACTATTTTTAAATTTAAAATTCTTATAGATAATAATCTTAAGTCATTTGAAAATAAAGAAAAAGCTTTAAAATCTAATAATTTAAGGTTTTGGCGAGGAATAGAAGCTCTATTATATTTAGTTCTAAAAAGAAAGCTTAATACTATTCTCGTAATAATAACTTATTATAGATTTACTTATAATTTAGATAAGGATTATTCTTTAGTGTTTAAGTAGATAAAACGTTATATGAATGATAATAAAGAATATAGATTGATTTATAACTTTATAAATATATACTCTA
This sequence comes from Colletotrichum spinosum, assembly GCA_004366825.1. Taxonomy (NCBI): domain Eukaryota; kingdom Fungi; phylum Ascomycota; class Sordariomycetes; order Glomerellales; family Glomerellaceae; genus Colletotrichum; species Colletotrichum spinosum. The sequence goes on from QAPG01000666.1 coordinate 9,373, forward strand.
TGATAGGTGTTTCTACAATATACTAATTTAGATTATATAAGAGATCTAAATAAGAGAAAATCTATTCCTTCTTATATTTTCTATGTAAGGAATGATTGTAATATTACAAGTTATTTCATTATAAAATAAAATAAAATAGTTTTATTTATTTATAAAACTACATGTATTACTTTATTAAATACTTATAAAGAAATAACTTATTTATATTATAATTATAATATTATTCAGTTACTTTTACTTTATACTTAGAATAATATCTAATCTTCTTATCTTATATATAGATTTAACTATAAATCTGACCTAGTATGAAGGGCTAGACTTAGGTTTGTCTAACTATAAGTAGCGTAAAATACTATTCATTTCGAACTAAAGAGTAGAAAAGAAGCTTTTCTAAATACCTAGAAAACTCTATATATATAGTACTACTAGAGGCTTACTAAAATTCTACTTAGGCGAAAGGGTTAATATTAAATATCTAGGTATAATTCTAGCTAGTTAGCTAAATATAACTTATAATATTACCCCTTTCCTCTCTTATTATTACTTAGTTAGAAGTTATAAGTTAAGTTATTATTATTATTTATAATTAACCTGTACGTCTTTTTATATTATTCTAGAGCTACTATATCTACTATAGTATTAATTAGTTCTTATATTAGATTTATATAGTTTTCCTATTTAATAAGAATTTCTTAGTAGTACTTTCTATTTATTTAATATATCTTTATAATAAGAATATTTTTAACTAATTATTTAACTTCCTTATTATTATTAATTAGTAGTAGTAATTAGTTATTAGTAATTATTTATTTAAATAAGAGGTTAGTAGTAACCTTTTAGATAATATCTATATAACACTATAAGAAAAGAGACCTTAATATATCTAGCTTAATAATATATAGTAATGAGACTTCTATTACTATATATTTATAGTATAATTAAGCTGACTTCTAGCTTAATCCTAATAATTTATAATTAGAAACATTTAACTATACCTTATTATTAACCTAATATCAATCTATAGGAGACTAAGTCTTATTTACCTAAGTTTCTGATTTCTATTAAGTAGTTATTATTTTAGTATCAATATATATTATTACTTAGTATATTCCTTTGACTAATTAGTAAGTAGTGATTTTACTACTACCAAATATTAGTCCTCCCTCTTTAATTACTAAGATAGGATTAATATAATAACTACAATTTATAAAGAAAAGTATTATCCTTATAATATTATACTATTAGTTATAAAAGACTAGCTATATAATAAGTAATAAGTCTTCCTAATCATTTTCTAATTAATATATAAATACTTTTAAAACTATTTAAATTTCCTAATTATAATATCTTATAATTCTATTTATTTATAAGTAGTACTTAATACTTAATAAGTATATAATACTTATTAATTAGTAGGATGCTTTTAAGAAGTAATTTACCTAGTTAGACTTTCTATTATTTATAATAGAATATAGTATATTATAAACTTTATAATAATAACTAAAGACCTATTAAGTATATACTTCTATTTTTAAAATATCTATTCCTTCTAATATAAAAACTCTATTTAATTAGTTTATAATAATTGAGAGGTAATAACTACTTCGTCTTTTTATAAGGGGTAGGTTAATAATAAAACGTATTAATAGATTAAAGTATAACTAGTTAGATATTAAGAAAAACTTTATGAACTTCTTTTTACTTACCTCTAGATATACATTTCCCTATATATACTATATTTATATTTAAATTAGTAGATATTCTAGAACTATTCAGACTAGTAGAACTAATAGTTTACAATCTCTAGTATACTATTATATTTTAAGTAACCTATAGGGAAAAAAGTATATAACTCCTATATTAGTCTAATCTTAGGCTTAATAAAAAAACTATTATTCTTTTTACTATTTAATACTTAGAATTTATTTCTAAAAGTAGGCTACCTTATTACATGAAAAGTATCTTTAGTAATTTAGATTTAAATATAGAAATTAGAAGGGAAATTATATTCTTCTTATTAGACTACTATAAAAACCCATTAATATATAGAATCCCTCTTAGTAGTATAATTCTATATTTCCTATAAGTCTAACTCCCCCTTAAAAACCTAAGTATTAATAATACCTATATACCCTACTTAAAGCTCTATAGGGATAGTAGTATTTAGAATAACTTATATTACCTTTTCTTATCATTCCTTATTATCTTATTTTTTAGGGATATCTTATTCTTTCCTAGAGAAAGTATTAAATGCTATTACCTAAGTATCTAATTAGTATTTAAAATAGAAGTTATACTAGTATAATTCTTCTACTTACTAATTCTATCTTTCTATAAGTTACTACTTTTTATAAAGTATTTAAACCTTTTATAATCAGTAGGGACTTTAAACTTCCTAGCATTTTATATCTCTACCTTTTATATTTATAAGTAAGCCAATATTATAAAGAGTTCTTTATTATGAATTAAATAGTTAGACTCTATAAGAATTAAATTCCAGGAGTAGAAAGCTACTAGGTATCTTATTCTTACTTTATTATTTTGAATTAATATATTATTTAAAATAGATTTAGAGTAATTAGTTTCAATCATAATAAGAATATTAGGATTAAATATCTATAAGACTAGTCTTATATTAAAAAAGTATTTTCATATAAAGAAAGGTTTTTACTATTTTAATTTTTAGTTGAAAATATATACTTCTAAGTTAGATAGTTTGAAAGTTTTATAATAATATTATACTATAATATAAAGATTGTATGATAGTTTATAAACCTAACGAAACTACAAATACTCTTCAGTAACTTAAGAAGTAATTAGTTAATAATAACTTCTAATCTTTCTAAGTTATACAAAAAACTTTTTCTAGTTAATATAATAAACCTTATATATTTAATTATTATAATAGAAAGTTTCTACTTCTCAAGGTTTAGTTTTAAACTTATATTAATAAGACAGCTAAATACTCAATAAACTTTCTCTTTATACTCTTACTATATTCTACTAATACAGATAAAAGTATTATTAATATATATTATAATAAGATTACTTGGGAATTACTATAAGTAATTATTAATATATTATTAGAATATAATAGGAGCATTAGTAAGCTTTAAGAAGTATACTATTTACTTAAAACAATAATAATATATCTAGAAAGCTACTTCCTCCTAATCTATTTTATTAATTTAAACTTTATAGACTATAATAATAATATTAAATTTAATATATTAATAATTTATAATAATTCTCTAGAAGGTTTGTACTATAAAGAAAAAGAGATCATAATTTGTCTTTATAATTATATTAAGAATTCTATAGTCTATATAGAAGTATATCTTTCTACTAAGTCTTTATATAAAAAAGATTAGAATATTATTTGAAAAGCTACTTATTTTAATAAATTCTTTATTGAGTAGATTTCTAAATGTTCTCTTCAATATTAGAAGCTTTTTTTATAATATATTATAAAGGGGTTTTTATAAGAAGTTAGATTTTTATTACTTATTATTAGGAATTAATAAGGTAAAATAGTCTATATTTACTTAATTAGAAAGTAGTTAGTATATTATATTTAAATAGAAGAAGCTTAAGAATTCTTTTAAGATATTTATAAAAATGTAATCCTTTAGATTTACTTCTACTTTTAAAACTAATATTTTCTTTATATCTATTAGACTAATAGATATAACCTAATGGGAGCTGAATATCTTATTAATATATTATATAATATATTAATAAATAAATATAAACGAATTAATACCTAATAAGTAGGCTAATTAGATCTCTTTGAATTATATTAACTTATTTTAATATTCCAAGTAAACTATTATTTTACTCTTCCTATAAGTTATCTATTAAGCTTTAGTATTATAAACAATATAATTACTTTCTATCTATAGTTACCTAAAGTATAAGAATGGTTAGAGACTTTTTATAATTTAAATATAAACCCTTTATATATAACTACTAATTTCTGATATTAGAATAACTACCCTTCAGGTATTACTAAATAATAACTTAATAGTATATCTCTTTATCTATCTTTTCAACTTATTAATTACTAAGAAGTAAGGCTTCTTTATAAAAAAAGTATCAATAATAATATTAATATTAAACTTTATATTAATAGGTATATTAATAGAATAGCTTCTACTAATTTTAAACTGAATAATAGCTAATTACTAATTACTTACTTATTTCCTTTTCTATTATTCCCCTTATTCTATTACTTCTACTTCTATTAACGTTAGAATTTATTTTACTTTAGAGTTACTCTTTTCTCAATCCTTACTATTATTAAATAGAGAAATACTATCCTCTTAGTTACTTTTAGTATAGTTTATAGTAATTATAGTTTCTATAACTTTTTAGTAGCCTTCTTATATTTTTAAATTATATAATTCTTATAAATATAGTTCTTCTTATTATACTTATAGTAATATTAAAAACCTTAATAGTCTTTAGAATACTTCTTAGAAGTAGAAGAAGAGTTATTAAAGCTTTAGCATTATTATTACTTCTTAACTATTTTGATTATTATAATATTACTTTCTATACTATAAATAATGAGTTTCCAATAGAATAACTAGTAATGAATAGGTATTCCCTTTATATATTTGAATTTCTAAATTATATCTTAGACTTTTAATAACTAGAATTTATATTTAATAAGAAAGTTAATTATAATAAATCGGCTTTTAAAATAGGAGAATAGTATAACCTTTAGTAAGGAGATCTAAACTATATTTAACTATATCTTTTTCTTAGTATTAGTTAGAGCTTTCTTAAATTAAAATAGGAAAGGTATAAATTACTTATTTTCTTTCTATTAGAAGTTGTATAACTAAGTAAGAATATAAAACTAATTATTTCAATCTAAATAGATCTTATTAAAATAACTTATAAAATTATCTAAATTATAAGAAGTCTCTAGTCTTCTTACGATATAAAAGATCTTAATAACCTATTCGAAACTAAAGTCTAAATAAAAATAGATTAAATATTAGTATTCCTAGTTATCATTAAATAAATAGTAATTAATCTTAAGCTTAGCCTTTATCTATTAAGCTTATACTTAATATTCTTTCTACTTATTTAAAAAATTGAAAAGAAAAAGAAAGGGTTTCTTCTAGTAATTAACTACTAGTAGAAATATAATAATATTATTAACCCTAAGGGTTAATATCCTAGTAAATATTATTCTAAAAGCTATTAAAATATTTCAATATAAATTAGAAGTACTTATTATAATAGCTACTTAGGGGTTATTACTTATAATAATATCTTATCTTACTAACTTATATATAAGCTTATTAATCTTCTAGTAAAAGAGATTTAAAATATATTATAACTATTATTAGAATAATTTACTTATAAGGTTACTATTTATAAGAATATTCTAAGGAACTTTAATACTTTTTATTATCTTTATATGAATTAATTAGTTACTTATTATATAGTCTTATATCCTAGAAGCTTTACTCAACTAAATAATATATTTAACTAGTAGAGAGCTATACTTCTACTCAGTATTATCTCTATAGTAAATATAATTCAGTTCTAAATATATAAAAAACTAGACTTAGGCTTATTTAACTATAAGTAATATAAAATACTATTTATTTAAAACTAAAGAGTAAAAGAGAAGTTTTTATAAATACTTAGAAAAGTCTATATATATAATACTATTAGGAGCTTATCGGGGCCCTATTTGGATAAGAAAGTTAATATTAGATACCTAAGTATAGCTCTAGCTAGTTATCTAGGCGTAGCTTATAATACCTAATAATAATATTAATACTAATACTAGCTTACAACTAGTTAAAACAATAGTAAAATTACCTACTATTGTAAATAATTATACTCTTATTAGATTTATTCTAATATATAAATAACCTCTATTTCTATTATTCTAATACAAGTAACTAGGATTTCTATAATATATCTATATAAATAGACTATATAAAAGTCGCTCTATAAATATATACTTATTTTACTTTTTTACTCCTAGTAGTTATTAAGTAAATAAGGTAAATATATAGAAGTTTATTCTTTTATAAGATACTAGAAGTAGTTCAGACTACATATACTATAGTTATATCACCTCAAATACTATAGCTATAATAGCTAATATACTATAGTTATACTAGAGTATAAATAACACTTTAGTTTATATATTATAGTTATAGTATATTATATATTATAGATATAATAATTTATATATTATATTAAGATATATTTACTATAGTTATAATACTTCATATACTATAGCTAGAATAACCTATATATTATAACTATAACTAGAACTCTTATAACTTAATTGAAACTCTAAAATAAACCTTCTATATAGTAATCTTAATATCTTTATAAATAATAATTAGGAGAAAGGCTAATAGCTCGCTCTCTACTATAACTATTAGTAGACACATTACCCCCTAAAGTATAACTTTAGCCCTCCTATTCCCCTACTAACTATTACAGCTAGCCCCTAGTTAATCTAAAGCTAAACCTCTTATAGTTATAGTTAGTATACCCGCTTTATATTAATCCTTTTAATAATAAATAATTAATAACTTCTTTGACAACAACCTCACGCCCTTACGTCTTTATAGCTATTAATATATAATTTAAATATCTTAAGATATTTAATTACTACTAACTATAAGTACTCTATTTAAGTATTTATTACAATTTTAATATCTATAACTTTAATATTCCTATTATAGATTAAGCCCTACCTATCTTTAAGACGAAACTTTATATTATTAATATAAAAGTTCTCTACTACTAATATAAGCTAACTTATAATCTCTATATAAGTATAGTAAGACTCAGCTTACTCTTGTTGATAGATAATTTTAATATATTGAATATAGCTAATATATAAATAATACTTATATA